>JAAGKR010004088.1:2718-65863 GCA_011419295.1 Clarias macrocephalus
CGTATTATTAAAACTACAGCAGGGGGCAGAGCTTTTTCTTACAAAGCCCCAAAGTTATGGAATAGTCTTCCTATTAATGTTCGGGACTCAGACACAGTCTCAGTGTTTAAGTCTAGGCTAAAAACTTATTTATTTAGCCAAGCATTTTTGTAAATAGATTAGCCTTAGGTAAAGGAGCAGATCTGGGGGACCCATGGACGTAGAGTATTCTGGTGAACTGGTATGTTTAGATGCTGTCCTCCCCACTCTCATTGTTCACTCAGGTTTGTTGACGGTGAGGTGATTGGTTGCTTTACATCTCAGGGAGCCCTCATGTTTGTGTTTCCTTCTGGATCTCCCTTTCAGTGTCAGACTGAAGCAGGTTATCCAGCGCTGAATTTCCCCTGGGATATGACCCCTCTTCTTCTGCTGTAGCTCCTCAGGGTCATCATGTAGCCTTGGCCTTAGCTTCTTTGATAGCAAGAACTTCAACTGTACTTTGCACCCTTGTGCCATCTTCAGGTGAGATAAACTTCAGCTTTCTGAATCTTAGGTCGATGGCAGCTGCAAGAACAAGTGGGTTGTCTCTCTCTGCAGACACAGTGTTAAGATTCTCCCATCTCTCACTTATTCCTTTTCCTGCACTGGCTTGAAAGGCTTTTCCTGAGATTGTCTCAAACTGGGTTTGCTGTATGGACCGTTGCAGCCCTTTGACCAGCTGTGGAAGACATGAAGCAGTAGCATACTCCTGCCCACTGAGGAAAACGGTAGCACATTCAAAAGGCCCTAATCCTTGCACCAGCTCTTCAAGTAGTATCCACTGCTCTGGTTTCAGGTCAAAGTAGTGCTTGCCTCTTGGTGTTACCTCAGGGTCTGAGAGAGTTGCAATGACTGGCCAGCGCTGCTCCAGGAGTCTTGCTACCACGTAATAGGTACTATTCCATCGCGTACTGACGTCCTGGATCAGCTTGTGCTCTGTGGTGTTCATTTGCTGCTGCTTCTTCTTCAGTTTTGAATTTGCCAGCTCACTTCTTCTAAAGTGCTCCACTAGGTTTCTTGCAGCACCAGTAGCTTTGTTGATGCTGGGCTCTTTGAGGGCACTGTTGACGATAAGTTGGAGGGTGTGGCCAGCACAGCGGACTGAAGACCAACCGTGTTTTTCTTCCAGGAGTCGAGCTGCCGCCACCATGTTAGACCCGTTATCATGTACTATTGCTTTAATTTTGCTAGGCAAGATGTCAAATTTCTCTATCACCTCTTCCATCCATATCATGATGTTCACAGCAGTATGCCTCTCCTCCAGGGGTAGAGTGGCAAGGTTCAAAGTCTTCATTGGCCAGTCTTTGGTGATGAAATGACACGAAACTCCAAGATATGCCTCTGTGGCACGGCAGGTCCAAACATCACACGTCAGTGTGATGGAGCTGTTTACCTCTTTTAGGATCTGCTTTACCTTTAAACACAAAATTTGATTAAAATATTTAACATGCAAAAACCTACATGTCAACAGAAACTATTCAACATACAAGTTTTAAATTTTTAATAATTGCAGCTACTATGATTTTACCAAAACAAAGTTATGTATTTCAGCTATTTATATAGCTGAGAGAGAGAGAAAATTGCTTTTCAATTAAATTAGTGATTTTTTTTTTGTATAATACTAACTCAGTGAGGGCATTCGCCTGTTGTGGGGTGCATGTCTGCTTCTTTTGCAGAAAGGGGTCCATGGTGGCTCTCTTCTTCAGACTGCATGCATTTAATTTAAAATATTTTTGTCAAGCACAGTTGGGCATAACGTTAAATCTCTCTCTTTTAAAGCAAAAATACGCTTATAAAATGTACAATGTACATCCAAAACAAAACGAATTGGCTTCCATGTTATTTAAATCTTACTGAGACGAGTCAAACTCCGTTTCATTCAACTGTCCGACGTGCTTTCTCTTTAAATGTTCGTGCATCACGAGGTGCTGCCGTGATACGCAAGGACTGCTTTGCAAACCATGCAGGTAATCTCTTTATTCGCCGTATCCAGGCTAAAATGCTCCCAAACTTTAGATGTTTTGGTATGCGCAGCTGCTGCGTTGGACGCCGCCATTTTTGTATGTTATCGCTCAGCAGAGAAGCTAATGCACATGTGCGACTCTCGGCAGAGATTGTAATGAAGAGAGATGTCTCACTTGGTCGGAAAAAAACATGTCTGGCGACAACGTCGACAATGAAATTCATTGTCGACTATTTCTATTATCGATTTTTGTTGACAACGTCGACGAATCTTTGCAGCCCTAAACACAAATAAGAAAATGTGTTGCCTGTCAGCAAAGTGGATTAGACCTCTATTGTACTCATTGTTACAAGTGTGGTGGTGGTGACCATTTTTCAGCTGGCTGTCGGGCATGGATGCCCATGGTGCACAGGAATGGCCCTTTAAACGAGAATGGGTCATGACCGCGGGACAGGGAGTGACCAGTTCTGTACTGAGAGTCCCCTCAGTGCTGTACGTACTGTGGTGTCATCAGTCCGGGCATCATATTGAGACACTATGCAAATTGTAAACATTGTGACATTGTATTGTTCAAAAGCTTGCCAAGCAAATCATTGGGCCAGTCATCAGAAGCAGTATAAACAGTATTCAAAGTCAAATGTGAGTACAAAAATTATGAAGTCAAGCAAACCTACTTGTGCTGCACTGGTAGGAAAACAGTGTCTTGTACAATGCTACCTTCAAGATTTACTAGTGGAAGTATTATGGGATACTGGTTCTCAAGTCTGTATCGTCGATGAATAGTGGAAAACTGAACACTTACCAGATGTGGAATGGATCAGAAGCAGTTGATGCACCTGAAGAACTTTGCCTGGTAGCCGCAAATGGTCAAGACATACCTTACATAGGGTGGATGGAAGTCACCTTTGGACTAGAGCTGAACAGAAAGAAAGACAGTGAACTTACCATACCAGTACTAATGATGAGGGGCAGACACTTGTGCCACCCTATCATTGGTTATAATGTAATTGAGCAGATATCAAATAGGAACGGGTTAATCCATGCACACAATAGTGACGTAGGGAAGGAGGAAAACCAAAAGATTCAAGCATTCATCAGGCAAGTCTACGCTGAAAGACCACATGAGTATACCATCAAAACCACAAGGGAACAAGTCAGTGTGGCTAAACATACTTCAGTTCAAATTGAGTGTATAATACAGACATCCCCACCAAAGGAGGCTACAGTGCTAATTCTTGAGCCTGATGTGAACCCTACATGGACTGAGGGGTTGGAGTTTTGCAAAACCCTTATGAAACTGCGGAGACAGACCTCGCCATATGTCATCATTTCTGTCCAAAACCCTACTGATCATGATATAATGCTGGATGGCAAAACAATTATCGGCCAGTGCACCCAGTCCAGGCCATATACCCATGTGTTGTATTTGAGAAATCCCATTCCAAATCTGTGAGAGTAGGTCAAGTAACCAATATGTCTGAACTAGACTCTGACTCGACATGGGACCCACCCTTGGACTTAAGTCACCTCAGTGAGAGTAAAAGGCAACTTTTAAAAGGTAAAACAGATGTTATGAGAGGAAGCAGCTTCATTCTCAAAGTCTGATGATGACATTGGCTGCATAGATGGACTGCAATTGACCATCTCGCTGAAAGACACTACCCCGGTCACACGCACTTACCAGTCAGTCCTAGGCCTCTGTACAAAGAGATGAAGGACTACCTCCACGACCTCATAGCTCATGGATGGGTGCGAAAGTCAAACTCTGGATACTTCTCGCCTGTTGGTTATGTGCGTAAAAAAGATGGAAGTTTAAATTTGTGCATAGACTATAGGGAACTAAACCGAAAGACAAACCCTGACAGACAGCCCATCCCACAGGTTCAAGACATCATGGACAGTCTGGGAGGGAATGTCTGGTTCTCATTACTTGGCCAAGGGAAAGCATATCATCAGGGCTTTACGGCCAAAGAGAGTCGACCCTTAACAGCGTTTGTAACACCATGGGGGTTGTACGAGTGGATTCGCATCCCATTTGCTCTGATGGATGCCCCCGCAGCTTTCCAACGCTGCATGGAAGAGTGCCTGGAAGAGCTCGGGGATGACTGCTGTGTCCCTTACCTTGATGACACACTGGTGTTTAGCAAATCGTTTGAAGACCATGTCAACGATGTGAGGAGGGTCCGCCAGCATTTAAGGCAATGTGGGATTAAGCTTAAGCCTAAAAAATGTGAAGTGTTCAAGTACGTTACTTGGGGAGGATTGTGTCTGCAGAAGGGAGTAAAATGGATTCTGCCGACACTGCAGCAGTAAGAGCGTTGAAGGAAAAAAGACTTGGCACAGTGGGACAGTTGCAAGCAGTACTTGGCCTGTTGAGTTATTACAGGCAATATATACAAGGTTTTTCCAAGATCGCTGGACCGCTGTATGATCTGCTGGCATGCGGGCACGCGGCGGTGGGCGGAGTGGCAGAACGGAGCACGCGAGGCAGCGCTCCTGCACGCTCCCTGGACGGTTCCTTCCCACTGTCGATAACCGGCCTGGCCCCTCCCAGCTTCCTTTGGGCGCTGCCTCAAGCGGGAGTCTCGCTTGGACGTCCTTCGGCTGGGCGGCTTTCCCGGCTGGGATCGGTGGCCTTAACACTATCCTCCTCGCGGCCTTTTCCTCTTTGGCGGCGAGAACGCAAAGGCGGGCTTGACGCGGGACCAAATATGCCGAGGGAGCTCGCGCAGCTCTTTCCCGCGCTGTCCTCAGCGCGGGGATCAAAGGGCAGAAATCCAATGTCCTTTTTCAAAGTCCCTGGGGCACGTTCCATTTCCCCACTCGCGTGCCACTCTCGAGCTCCACCGCGTTACGCTCTTCTCGGACCCCGGACTAAACTCCGTGCCTTGCTTTTATAATGCGGAGCAAGCCCGAGATCCTATTAACGTTAATCACTGCCAGCCGGCCCGCATAGGCGGCCCCGTCCCTTCGCACACCTGCAGAAGGGGTGCCGCCTACGTAGGGAGCCTACGAAGTGAGCGAGGGGCGATAATAGATTTGGGCGCACGTCCATCACAGGCGCACGCCGTGACAGTCCCGCACATTGACGGCCTCCGAATCAAACTATTATATGCACTCAGGGAAACTGGAGTTTTTAACTTTGAAGTGGTCAATCACTGAGAAGTTCCGGGACTACCTGTATTACGCCCCTACCTTTACTGTCTACATTGACAACAATCCGCTTACCTATGTAATGACAAGTGCCAAGCTCAATGCAACGCGATGCAGATGGGTAGCAGAGCTGGCAGACTTCCATTTTACCATTAAATACCGGCCTGGGGAAGGAAAAAATCGATGCAGACAGTTTATCCCGAATGCCACTGGATATGGAAGAAATAATGGAGCAATGTACAGAGGAACTCTCATCTGATGTTGTTAAAGCAACCATACAGGCCATAGAAGTTCAAGATTTAGCCATGTCATGGATGGCCACAACTTCATTTTCTGACCCAAAGAGTACACTGAAGCAGAATGAGATGTATTCTTCCGAACAGATCCGCCAAGCACAGAGAGATGATACTCGCATTGGACCTGTAGTACAATTTAGGTTAGCTGGCATGAAGCCCACCAAACAGTCACTAAAATCGCTCAGTGCAAAGAGTAAAAGTCTGCTGCACCACTGGAACAAGTTTTACATGGAAGAGGATGGAATCCTCCACAGGAGGACAGCTAACCGGACACAGCTTGTGCTACCAGAACAATACAAACAACGTGTCCTGGAAGAGCTGCATAGTAAAATGGGACATCAAGGGGTGGAAAGAACAGCATCATTGATTGGAGATAGATTCTTCTGACCAAAAATGCAGTGTGAAATTGAACATTTTGTGACAAAGAGATGCAACTGTCTAAAGCAAAAGAAACCAAGTAGAGAGACCAAAGCACCCCTTATGAACATAGTAACCACTCATCCCTTTGAACTTGTGTCCATTGATTTTTTGCACCTTGATAAAAGTAAAGGGGGATACGAATATATATTAGTAATAGTTGATCATTTCACAAGGTTCACACAAACTTATGCAACAACATCGAAGTCTGCCAAAACAGTCACTGAGCGAATTTTCAATGACTATGCACTTAGATTTGGATTTCCCCAAAAGATTCATCATGACCAGGGAACAGAATTTGAAAAGTTATTCTTCCTCTTGAAAAAGAATTGCGGGATGGCAGGATCACGAACAACCCCATATCACCCTCAAGGAAACGGACAGGTTGAACATTTCAATCAGACGTTGCTTCAGATGCTAAAGACTTTAACAGAAGCCCAAAAGGACAACTGGAAGGAATCATTGAACAAGCTGACCTTTGCCTACAACAGTATGCGATGCGATGTTACTGGATTTTCCCCATTTAATCTTCTATTTGGAAGGTCACCAAGACTACCTGTTGATTTTCTCTTTGGATTAGCACCCGAAGGAGGGGCTGATGACCATAAGGAGTATGTAAAAAGATGGAAGCAAGGCATGCAGGGGGCATATGAAATTGTCAAGGAAAATGCCAGAAAGTCAGCAGAAATAAATAAAAGAAACCATGAGGGGAAAGTAAGGAGTTCAGTTCTGCACCCTGGCAACCGCATTATGGTGTGAAATCTCACACGCACACAGTTGTCTGCAGGATGGGAGAGGGCCCTGTTCATGAAATAAAACCAGAACGGGGAAAGGGCAGATTGAGGGTCCTGCACCGGAATCTGTTGTTACTGTGTGATTACTTACCGCTGGAAATTGAATCAAGTGCACAGCCAACGACCAAGAAAAAAACTGATAAGTCAGCTGCTGTAGTCAACAAGGATTTTGGTTCAGAAGACGAAGACGAAGGGTATGCCTATTACTATGACTTACCTGAGATCCAGCCCCATCAACCTGTGGAAGGAAACAATGAGTTAGAGGATGCAAACCTACCTGAGATACAGATCCATCAACCGGTAGAAGGAAACGGTGAGGGAGAGGATGCAAACATACTTGAAGCCCAACTCCATCAATCTTGGAGAAGAAATAGTCAGAAAATGCAAGCATGCCTGCTAGCCAGTCCAGTGAACCTGCACAAGAGAGAGACAGAGTTTGTCAATACGTAATAGTAAGTGGTGAGTGGATGAACATACAGACAGGAAATTAAGTAGCTGAAGAGCAAGAAGGCATTGCGGGTAATGGACAGGTTGAACCCGACAGTACTGGGGAAATGGATAACGCACCAAGTGAAGGGTGGTGGAGAAGAACAGATGCTCAGGTGGCCTAGAAGAGAAAGGAGACAACCAAAAACATTTACTTATGACTACCTGGGTACTCCTACATGCTATAGTATAAAGCAAACAAAACCAGTACCATCTCAATCAGTCCCATATGGAATGTGGAATCTAAATCAATGGACTAGCTCAATACCTCAGTATGCACCAGTCTTGTTCTATGCCTACTAAAAGACAAATATATGTATATATATACCTGAACAGAGGAAGGAGACCTAAAGGCAGATAGAAAGAAACTGAAAGAAATTTTCAGTTTCCAACATAACAACAAAAGTACATAAGTGAAACAAAGAGAATGTGTTAAAAATATTTATATGTACTGTATACTAATAGGGGCAGTGCTAAAAACATTGTTTCTTTTTCGCTAGTTTTGCTGAACTAAGAAGCCAACTATAGGTAGTTGATTACTCTTGCCTGGGAGTGTTCATCTGTAGGTTGGTTCCTCCAGGTACTCTGGTTTCCTCCGACAGTCCAAAATCATGCAGATTGATCAGTTGTCATTCCCAAGTTTTATATAGTGTGTGTTTGTGTGCGTTTGTGTATGTCCTGGATTCACCAGTGTGTACCCTAAGTCTCCTGGCATAGGCTCTAGCCTCCCCATGACCCTGTACACATGAAGTGGTATGGAATATGAATGAATAAATGATAATACAATCTGAATTTCGGAAAAGTTTTTAAAATTTGAATAGAATGAAAACTAAAAGAACTTCAATGTTACAATTTTATGCAAAAAATAAGCTCATTCTAAATTTGATGCCTGCTACAGGTTTTAAAAAAGTTGGGACAGGGGCTGATTTACCATGGTGTAGAATCTACTCTCCTTTTCAAATCAGTTTGAAGTTTGGGTTATGTGTTTAAACCTGAAAGTCACAGCTGAACTGTCTTGATTGTCATGGTGTAACTGCAGCATTCCAGGGACAATGTGCTCTAGTGTCTGTGACGGGACTGTCACTCATTACTGCTAAACTAGAGTTTTGGTGTTGGAATTTAGTCCCATTCTCTCCTGGTATAGGTTTCCAGCTGCTGAAGAGTTTATTGTTGTCTTTAATCTATTCTTCATTTAACGATGCACCAAATGTTCTCTATAAGTGAAGGATCTAGACTGCAGACAGGCTTATTCAGCCCTTGTACTGTTCTACTACGAAGCCAAGCTGTTGTAATAGCTGCTGTATGTGGTTTCCTACTGGAATACACAAAGCCTTCCATGAAATAGAAGTCATCTAAAACCTTTATATACTTTTCAGCATTCATAGCGCCTTGTAAAACATGCATGCATGATTTCCAACACAAATTTCAAATTTGGACTCAACTGACCATAGAACACTTTTTCAATTTGAAACATGTATTTTAAATGAGGCTTGGCCCACAGGACACGACAGAGCTTCTCGACCATGTTCAGATATAGCTTCCTTTTTGTATGATAGAGCTGAAGTTGGCATCTGCAGATGGCACAGTGGATTGTGTTCACCATCAGTGGTTTCTGGAAGTATTGCTGGGTCCATTTAGTAATGTCAATGACACAATCATGCCGATGAGTCATGCAGTGTCGTCTGAGGGCCCGAAGACCACGGGTATCCAACAAAGGTCTTCGCCCTTCTTCCTTACACACAGATATATCTCCAGTTCCTCTGAATCTTTTGATAATGATATGCACTGTAGAGGATGAGATATGCAAAACCTTTGCAATTTGATGTTGAGGAAGTTTTTGATGTTTTCCATAATCTTCTTAGGCACTCTTTCACAGAATGGAGAGACTCTGCTTCTCTAAGACATCCATCTTATACAGTAGCTAATCATGTTACAGACCTGATTCTAGTTGTTCTCCCAGCTGAATCTTTTTCAAATCTTTTTGCTTTTTCAGTCCTTTGTTGCCACAGTCCCAACTTTTTGAAGACCTGTATCAGACATCAAATTTGAAATGAGCTCATTTAATGGATAAAATTGAAAAATTTCTCCATTTAAACATTTCTCTCTGTCTGTATACAAGGAGGCGGACACAGACAACACAGTTTATTTTTGAGCAGCAAAATGTCCAAAAGAGTCCAAAACCAAAACAAAATAAAGGATGACTCCCCAGGCTGGGTCTGCAGGCAGGCTAGCAACAAACAAAATACAAAGAAAATCAACAAAAACAAAGTAAACCAAAGAAGGCTGAGAATCTCTCAGCCTTGACCTTGACCTCGATGTTGGCCTTTCCAAGCGAACGTAACCCGGCCCTGCAGACACTGTTCAGTCCTGGGAGAGAGATGGTTTTGCAATCTAACCTTTAACATGAAGGTGCACAACAATGAACAGACAAAGGGCTACGGGTTCAGCCGGAATAAATAGGGAGACACACGGGGGAGACACAGGTGAACTTAATTTGGTGCAAAAGTGAAAACAAGTACACACGTAGACACACTAGGGGGAGACAAAGCGTCAGCTCAGTAATCCTGCAAACCAGTTTGTATTCCCCAGGGCTGAGGTGGCACAGGTATGACAACATGTAAGTTCTCTATGTTGTCTTGTGAATAAAATATGTGATTTGAAAGTCTTTTAGTTTTCATTTTATTCAAATTTAAAAAACTTTCAACTTTACAGGAATTTTGTTGTAAATTTGTACATGAATCTTTAATTGGAATGCCTTTAGCTTTGATTAAGCTCTTTCATAGTTTGAGTCCTAGAATATCCCTGTTACCTTGCGAAAGAAAATTGCATAGATGGAATAACCTGATCATTCAGTACATAAAAGCAGGCAGCTGCATTCATATTATTGCATTATGCTTGTGTAAATCGTCTTCCATTCACTATTAAATATACTGTTGATGTTTTACAGTGCAGCCTCTCCAAGTGTTTAATCGTTTAATTGATCTTCCATCATGACTATCATCACCACTATCCTTGCAGGTTTGTACATTGCATTGAACATTTCTTAACCCAATTCCAGTAATTTCCAGTTTTCTTTGTCTGGCACAGTTCAGTAATTTGAGCTGTCCGAAATGTTAACTTTTTTTATTATTCATGTAGAGTAGCCCAATATGTCAGGTAATTTATATATTATACATGTATAAATATATACTGTATAATACATAACCCTTCTGTTAAGGGTTTCAAAAGGTCGAAAACTAAACCTGCCACATGGGATATGTGATAAACCTACCACTGAGGCATCAATATCCATATATCAGTTAATCAGCATAAGCAGCAATGAGCTAAGCCCTAGTCTGAAATAAACTGAAATATGTTTCCATACACAGTCCATTGCAACAATAAAAGTTGTTATATCCTACGGAACTATGGAACATTCAACATTTAACTATGGTTTTATTTCTTTTACGATGGCTGTTGCTGTTATAATTTCAGGTTATGAAATATAAAACAACATTAAATGAAATTAAAACTGAATTACACTAGTCAAACGTTTGGATACATCTTCTAATTCTATGGTACATTGAAAAACCACACAGAAGACATCCAAAATATGCAACAATCGCCTTTGAACAGTTGATATTTAGATGCATCTGATACTTATGCTCTGTAACGACTTTATAACAGCTCCTACTTGAAGTGCTGTTAATGGGTGATTTTTGCGATTGGTAACACTAAATTAACTTTTCTGCAGCAATGGTATGATTTGGTCTTGCATTCCTGAGATAGTCTTCATGACAGCCGGCAGCCAGTTGATGGGTCTTGCAAATGCACTTGACAATACTGTTCTTACGAAGACTGTTCCAGAACAACTTAACTGCATTTCTTAAAATAACAGCTGACTATTGTAGTTTTACTCAATTATTTAATTCCATATGTGTTATTTCATAGTTTTGAAAATTCTAACTTTGTTCTAGAATGTAGAACAATAAATCCAAACTTCTGTCCAAATTTTGACTGGTGTGTCTAAACTTTTGACAGGGACTGTATATCTCATTTATCAAATAAAGTTAGTAACATTAACATTAAATGTTAGTAATATGATTTAAATCAGTTTATGTTAAACTATTTTTAAAACCAGTAACCATAGCCATATTATGATTTATTATATACAGTCTTACGCAAAAGTTTAGGCATCCCTTGATAATGATAATGATGATTTTTTAGTTGAAAAGATGTTAACACAGTCTCTCTTGGAAATGGAAAAAAAATGCACAATATTTTCAGAAAACATTGGTGCGTAGTTACTTTTTATGTCATAAATTGGACAAAGATAAAAAAAAAACATTACTGTGGCACTGTGCAAAAGTTTGGGCACCCTACATAATCAGTACTTAGTGTTACCTCCTCTGGCAGATATCACAGCTTGCAAACCTGATGAAAAAAACAGCATAGACCAGCATGATTTATATGCTGGTCTATGCTGGTTAATAATGGTTAGTGCTGGTATCATGCTGGTTTAGCTGGTGAACCAGCATAACTGATGGAAGACCAGCATGCCTGCTGAAAAATCCAGCATACGCCAGCATAATTTATATGCTGGGCCACTTTATAAAAAAGTGATCAATGGAAATCATTTAAAACTGAAAAAAAAAACAGCATAGACAAGCAATTATACCAGCAGGGTTACCAGTATACCAGCACCTGTTTTGTCGGTGGGACCACTTGCATTTTTTTTGGTAACCGTCAAAATAACTTAAAATGTTCCATCATTTTTAACCATACACATACTGTACGTGTAATGTATCAATTTATGGCTTTATTTGTTAATATACACTCACATATCAATAAAACATTGTGCTTTTGTAAAATAAAGAAAATAAACAGGGTGTGCTTTCTGCCGCCTCAGTCTCCCCGAAAATCTTTTCAAAAACGGGTCACTAAAATGAACACACACATATATAGAACTCTTAAAGTGTCTATGTACTTAGATACATCTCTGGATGCGCTGGGACACATCATCAGTGATGTTTCCTGAGATCATTGGGTGTTTCGGGTCTCACAACATCAGACGCCCTCTCAGGTGACCCAGCCGGGGTTGATCATGCCCCAACTTGTGTCCCAGCAGCACTGGCCCACTGGACCTCTTGATCCAAATCCACCTCGAGGCTCTTTCAGCGGCCTCTGTGATTGACTTGATGGCTCTCTTCTTTGCAGCTCCTGTGATTCCAAGCCTGGCAAAGATCTTGCACAGGGAACGAGCAGCAAACCCTCTGCACCCTACTTCAATGGGCTCACAGCAAGCCTTCCAGCCCCTCCTCCGGCAGTCCTCTATGAGCTCCTGGTACTTGAGCTGCTTACGCTCATTTGCCTCTTCCATGCGGTCCTCCCACGGGACTGTCAGTTCCAACAAAAGAACTTGCTTGGAAGATGCAGATGTTAAAACCATATCCGGTCTCAAGGAGGTTGGTATTACAAATTCCGGAAACTTGAGCTGCCTGCCCAGGTCAACCCGCAGCTCCCAGTCTGCTGCCGATGAGAGTAAGTTGATAGATTTTTGCATTGCTTGGGCCTGCTCACCTTCCCTTACGAAGGCAATTCTCCTCTGGCTGCCAACATATTTATTGTTGGCCACTGCATGTGAAATGGCCTCTGCTATACACTTCAGGACCTGATCGTGTCACCAGCGGTATCGACCCTCTCCAAGTGCAGATGGGCAGCTACTCAGAATATGCTCCAGGGACCCTCGTCCAGGACAGAGTGGACACGTTGGAACTTCACTCTTGCCCCAGACAGGTTAGTTGGACTGGGGAGCACGTCATAAACAGCTTGGACCAGAAACTTTATACGCTGTAGTTCTGCCTTCCAGATGTCATTCCAGGTGATCTTCCTCTCCAGCGCTCCTTCCCACCTCGTCCATGCCCCTTGTTGCCGCATGCTTATTGCCCTGCTGGCCCTCTCCTCCTCGACACCTGCTCGGACCTCCTCTAGAACTAACTCGCGTCTCGCCTTACCCTGAGCCTTGTTGTACTGTGGCTTTGGGATTGCTCCCAGCCCTGCTCGCCCTGTTGCCACTGTCCCCACAAATGCCTTGTGTCTCAGCCGGGACTCTGCCAACTCCAGTCCCTCTTGTGCTCCCCACTTCCTTCCTGTTCGCATTACAATGCCTGCTGCTGTTACTCTGGAATCTCCAGAGCCTTGGTAGACTAGGGCCTCTCTTACACGAGAAACCCTAAACTCCTGCTCCAGGCTGCTGATGGGAAGCTGAAGCTTATTGCTTCTGCCATACAGTCTACACTAGTTAGACTGCGAGGCAGGCCAAGCCATCTTCGGAGATGGCAGCTGATCTTCCTCTCCAGGGCCTCTACTGTAGACATAGACACTTCATACACCAACAGCGGCCAAAGAATCCGTGGCAAAATGCCATGCTGGTATATCCATGCCTTGAATCTTCCAGGTAAACCAGACTTGTCTATTGCCGACAACCAAGCTTCCAGCTTCTTAGTCGTTGTCAGGACTGATGCTGTGTCTCTGAGGCTGCAGTCAAAATTCTTCCCTAGACTAGTGACTGGTTTCTCTTTGATTGATGGTATTACTACACCATCCACTGAAAAGCGAAACTTGTCCACCACTTTCCCTCTCTTCAGTCTACTTTTAAATGTAGCAAGCTTAATAAAAAATTTATGTTCTCAGTTTATGTAATTCATATGAATCTAAGGAGAGATACAGTCTTTCTGCCACACTTAATTCACTGATAATGACCTGAGAAAGGACACGCCCACATGTGGTTCACAGGGAAACAGTCAGGGAAATTTACATACAAGGCCACGCCCCCCAAACACACACACACACACACACACACACACACACACACACACACACACACACACACACACACACACACAATAGATCCGATAATTTTCCTCCACGTGTTCTCACAAGCTTTTGCCAGTTTATGTGAAACATTGTCATTTAACGTCACTTACATGGTTTGATTAGCGTATAGATAACACTGCTAAATCATGCTAATCTACTGCTCATCACACTCATCACAGTTTTTCATCATTTGAATTTCATGCAGTTAAGGTAACCTCTCCAATTAACCTCCACATCTTAGTTATCTACCATCCACCTGGCTCTCTAGGAAACTTTCTGGATGAAATGGACATGCTTCTTAGTCTTTTTCCTTCTGCTAACACTCCTCTCACTGTTCTAGGACACTTCAACCTCCCCTCTGACAAACTCCAATCCTCTTTCCTTCTCCCTCTCCTTAACTCTTTCTCCTTAATTCTAAACAGTTGCCCTCCCACACACAAGGCAGGGAATTCTCTTGACCTCGTTTTTTTGCCACCCTTTCCCAGTCACAGATCTCCTTACTATTCCCCTTCATAAATCTGATCATTACATGGTATCCTTCACCATAACCCTTCCTATTCTGTGTAAAGCCAGCCACCAAAATTTCTCTTTTACCTGCAGAAACCTTCACTCTGTCTCCCCTTCCTCTGTGTCTTCATGCACCCTATCATCCCTCCCAGACCCAGACTCCTTCTCTTCTCTACCACTAGAAACTGCGACTGAAACTTTCCTCTCTTCTCTCTCCTCATCCATAGAGCTCCTTTGCCCGCTGTCATCTAAACCAAGGAAGATGTCTTGTTCTGCTCCTTGGCTATCTGATGTACTGCGCAACAACAGAAGAGAATTAAGAACTGCAGAGAGAAGATGGAAGAAATCGCAGCTTGATGCCGATCTTGTCTCTTACCAGACTTCTCTTCAAATTCTCATGTGACGTGTCTTCTGCCAAAACTGCCTTCTACAGAGAAAAGCTGGAAGCCTCTGCACATGATCCTGGCAAACTCCATAACATCTTCTCCTCACTACTCAACCCACCGACTCCTCCTGCCCCTTCCTCCATGACTGCTGATGATTTTGCCACATTCTATGATGGGAAAATTGCAGCAATCCGCCAGTCCTTCGCTCCCAAACAAACAGCAGAACCTCAGGACCTTCCCTTCCCTCCCTTAGCAGAATTCTCCAACCTGTCATCTGATGAGATTCAGCAGATCATCTCGTCATCTAACCCCACCACCTGTTCTTTAAACCCAATCCCTTCCACAATGCTCCAGGCCATCTCACGAGACCTCCTTCCCTTCACCACAACCATCATCAACCATTCCATATCATCTGGTCATGTTCCTGCTGCTTTTAAGAAGGCAAGGGTTATTCCCATCCTCAAGAAACCCTGCCTGGACCCATCAGAAGTTAACGACTATCACTTCTCTCTTTTATTTCCAAAATTCTTGAAAGTACTGTTTATAACCAAATGTCTCTTTATCTCTCACAGAACAACCTTAATGATCCCAACCAATCTGGATTCAAAGTGGCACATTCTACAGAGACTGCCCTTCTGTCAGACACTGAGAAGCTCCATGCTGCTAGATCTGCTAAACTGTCATCTGTCCTGATCCTCCTGGACCTGTCAGCTGCATTTGACACAGTGAACCACAAAATTCTATTATCTATTCTTACAAGCCTTGGAATTTGTGGAACAGCGTGGCAATGGTTTGCTTCTTACCTAAAAGATAGGTCATATGAGGTGACATGGAGGGGATCTACATCTGCCCCATGTAGACTCTCTACTGGTGTCCCGCAGGGCTCAGTACTTGGTCCTCTTCTGTTCTCCCTCTATACCCGGTCTCTTGGTAAGGTCATATTATCGCATGGATTTTCATACCATTGTTATGCAGATGACACTCAACTTATTCTCTCCTTTCCTCCCTCTGACACTGAAGTTTCCACCCGGATCTCAGCATGTCTGGCAGACATCTCATCCTGGATGACAGCTCATCAGCTGAAACTCAATCTGAGTAAAACCGAACTGTTGTTCATCCCTGGTGTCTCATCCCCAGGTCAAGATCTTGTGATATCCCAGGACAACAATCAAATCACTCCTTCAGCCACTGCCCGCAATCTTGGGGTAACCGTGGACAATTATCTGTCATTTTCCCCACACATCGCTAACCTTACTCGCTCTTGTACATTTCTTCTTTACAATATCAGAAGAATCCGCCCATTTCATTCTTCACAGGCTACTCAGGTGCTTGTTCAGTCCCTTGTTATTTCAAGACTGGACTCACTCCTGCCTCTGTCCACGACTCGTCCTCTGCAACTGACCCAGAATGCAGCAGCACGTCTCGTTTTCAACCTTCCCAAGTTCTCCCACACCACCCCACTCCTCCGCTCCCTGCACTGGCTGCCCGCATTAAATTTAAAACACTGATGCTTGCCTACAAAGCTAAAAATGGCCCAGCACCCACTTACCTCTCTGCTCTAATCACACCACGCACTGCGCCACGTCCCCTCCAATCCTCCAGCACTGCTCGCCTCATCCCACCATCTCTCAGGGATCAAGGGTGGCATTCATCCAGACTCTTTTCTGTTCTGGCACCTAGGTGGTGGAACGAACTTCCTCTAGATGTTCGTACAGCAGAGACTTTGACGATCTTTAAACGATGACTCAAAACATATCTATTTCTCCAGTACTTACAGGACTAATACCCCCCCCCCCCCCAAAAAAAAAACCTCTTCCCAGTTGTGTTAGACTAGTGGCACTTAGTTATTGACCTAGTTAATCCAGTGTAAGTATCTATCCAGTGATGTAAATTTTAAAGCACTTTTTGTAAGTCGCTCTGGATAAGAGCGTCTGCCAAATGCCTAAATGTAAATGTACTGCCTAATGTAGCTTAGCATAAACAGGTTAGCTCACAGGTGGCTAAGCTAATGCCTTACAGTATGTAGATTACAGATGGTTGTCAGTATCATCTGTGGTGTAAATGTTTATAATATATTCACCCCGTTTTGGATAGCTTCATGTTATGGTAGCTATTTGGTTAAGTTTTTGGTTAGCTTATGACACTGCTATCTATAATGTTATTTAGCACAAACACTTTAGCTCCTGTTGCCTAAACATTGCAAAAGTTTGTGTTGTCTTTATGCATGGTCAATAGTTATTCATGATTATTGACAGTAATTTTATCATCATCATGCTTGTTTCTTTTTCCTTTTTTATAAACCGTTGTGACCATGAAAATGATCAGCCACCTGTTTTATAGAGCCCAAATGCAAACAAGCAGGCAAGATACAGACAGACCATCACTATGTCATGGGAACCTCGACCACGACTGGGGTCTGGATTCAGGATGGATCTCTTTTTTTTTAAGCGGTTAAAAAAAGAGATTACCTCACGATAAGGCTTCACCTGTCACTGCACACAACCAGCACATGGACTGACCTCAGATGCCAGGAATGTTACCACTTCTGGTCACAGGGTCTGTGTGAATTGCAAATCAGTTTATGGTAAGCAGCCATAAACAACATGGAATTGCCAGGTATGCAATGTTCACTTGTGTCTTGAGTTAAACAAGAACTGCTTTTCGAGAGAGGCACAAAGATGTATGACTGTGTATAGGGTGTAAAATTGGGCTTTTACAAACCTAACATCCTTTCTTCATAGTGCACTGTTCCTGTTTATACTGTTTTACCCTGAATGTCTGTTTGCACGGCAATATTTACAGTATGCCAGAAATGTGCCTTCTGTGTATTAGATCATCTGTGTCCTTCTTTCCTCAATCCTGGACATTTACTTTGCACTAGGTGCAAGATTTATATGTTTATAAGTAAGGTTATATTTATATGTTCATAAGTAAGAAAAATACAAAAATGTCAGGACATGTCAGAACTACTTCAGGGCCCATAACCCTGCAGACTCCTAAATAAAGAGTGAGGGCCAAGCTCACTCATTTACACTCCTGTGGTGTGAAAGTAACTGTGTGAAAGTGTCCCTGAGAGGTTGGTCTCATGTTTTTTTTTTATTTTATTTTTTTTATCACAACCTATTTGCTGTTCATTGTTAAATTATCATATTTTTACAAATGTGCATATTGTATTCATTCTAACAATATACATTTTACACAATGTTAATATTGTTTGTGTTGGCCAATAAAGATGATTTTATACTGATTCTGTTTTATATTTTACATATTGGATGACAATCTTCCATGTATTCTGGCTTTTATACCATACCAACATTAGATGAAGTGGTGAACAGCATAGTATCATGCCACTATAATGCATAATATATGCTGGTATGCTGTGGACCAGCATCAGTAAAGTGACCAGCATACCAGCAAGAGCATACCAGCAAGATGTACAGTATGCTGGTCACCAGCATACCAGCACCAAAACACAACATATGCTGGTATAATGTTAACCAGTTATGCTGGTCTATGCTGTTTTTTTCAGCAGGGAAACGTTTTTTATAGTCAGCTAAAAGTCTTTCAATTCTTGTACTTGGGATTCTCTCCCATTCATCCTTGCAAAAGGCTTCTAGTTCTGTAATATTCTTTGGTCGTCTTTCATGCACAGCTCTTTTAAGATCTACCCACAAATTTTCAATTTTGATGTTTAAATCAGGGGACTGTGATGGCTGTTCCAAAACCTTTAGCTTGCATTTCTTGAGGTATTCCATAGTGGATTTCGAGGTATGTTTAGAATCATTGTCCTGTTGTAGAAGTTATCCTCTTTTCAGTTTCAGCTTTTTTACAGATGGTGTGATGTTTGCTTCCAGAATTTGCTGGTATTTAGTGAAATCCATTCTTTCCTCCACCTGTGCAATGTTTCCTGTGCCACTGGCTGCAACACAACCCCAAAGCATGATAGATTCACCCCTATGCTTAATAGTTGACAAGGTGTTCTTTTCATGAAATGCTGCTCCTTTTTTTCTCCAAACATGCCTTTACTGATTATGGCCAAAGAGTTCTATTTTAACTTCATCAGTCCACAGCACCATTCCAAAATGCATCAGGCTTCTGTAGATATTCTGTTGCATACTTCTGACATTGGGTTTTATGATGGGGACACAGTTAAGGTTTTCTTTTGCTGACTCTTCCATGAAGGTCTCTTCTGTGTAAGCATGTGGAAGTGCACCACCACTCCTGAGTCTGCTAAATTTTTCTGCAGGTTTTTTACAGTCAAATGTGGTTTTGATTTGTCTTTCTGACCAGCATACGAGCAGTTCTCTCCAAGAGTTTTCTTGGTCTTCCAGATCTCATTTTGACCTCCAAAGTTCCCCTGAACTGCCATCTCTTAATTACATTTCTCATTGTGGAAACTGCAAGCTGACAATGCTTTGCTTTCTTATTGTAGCCTTCTCCTGCATTGTGGGAATCAATAACTTTCATTCAGTCTTACACACCTCCTTAGAGGAACCCATGGTTGTTGAGTGTCCGCAAGTATGTGCACAAGATTTGAAGAGTCACAGTATTTGTAAAGCTTTGAAATTGGCATTTACCAATGACAGCTGTGGCCATGCATCAGATCTAATGGGCTGAATAATGCATCAGAACTAATGAGCTGCTTTGAAACTTTGTAAAAAGAATCTGAGTCTCTAGAACTCTTAGAGTGCCCAAACTTTTGCACAGTGCCATAATAATGTTTTTATTTTTTATTTTTGTTCAGTTTATGGTATAAGAAGCATATGCATAAATGTTTACTGAAAATTTTGTGAATTTTTTTCCATTTCTAAGAGAGACTGTGTTAAGGACACACAATGGAGACTTTTCAATTAAAAAAATCACCAAAATCTGTTATTCATCAAGGGGTGACTAAACTTTTGCATAAGACTGTATACACTACATAACGTCTGTGTACACCTGATCATCATGCCCATATGTGTTTTTGATCATGTCATTCAAGATTCAATTAAATGCTACAGCAGAAAATGGAATATATCCTATAGAATTAAGTGATTTTAACTTTGGCCCATATTTGGATGTCAGGTCACATATTCACAAATGTTACGCCTTACAGTGAATGCATTTGTTTTCTAAAAACACTCCCATGGAATAAACAATGCCATTATAACCAGTGTACTCATAATCAGGATGAGATCTGATGTATTTTCCCATATGAAAATCTTTCTTCTTTCTCGGTTATTGACAAAATCAATAATGCCCAAATACAATTCACAAATACAATTATCTGTATAATATACTTGATGAATTTAAGATTTGCAGTAAATGAATACACTCATGAATTTAAGATTTGCAGTAAAAGGGATATACTGAGGAATGTTAATTTGGAGTTAGTCCAAATCATACAGCATCTTCAACAAGAAGCCTGTGGTGACTATGGGGAAACATTCACCCTGTTCAAAGTCACATCTTAATAATTGAAAAAGGAATCACCCATCTACTACAAAATGCAGTATTTCTTTACAGACCAAAAGTTTGGACATACCTTATCATTCAAAGAGGTTGAATTTTTATTATGGCAAGAAAAAAGCAGCTAAGTAAAGAAAAAAACGAGTGACCATCATTACTTTAAGAAATGAAGGTCAGTCAGTCCGAAAAATTGGGAAAACTTTGAAAGTGCAGTCACAAAAACCATCAAGCGCTACAAAGAAACTGGCTCACATGAGGACCGCCCCAGGAAAGGAAGACCAAGAGTCACCTCTGCTGCGGAGGATAAGTTCACCCGAGTCACCAGCCTCAGAAATTGCAGGTTAACAGCAGCTCAGATCAGAGACCAGGTCAATGCCACACAGAGTTTTAGCAGCAGACACATCTCTAGAACAACTGTTAAGAGGAGACTGTGAGTGTGAATCAGGCCTTCATGGTAGAATCTGCTATCTGCTAGGAAACCACTGCTGAGTAGAAGCAACAAGCAGAAGAGACTTGTTTGGGCTAAAGAACTCAATAAAGAACACAATAAAGAAAATTCTTTGAATGAAAAGGTGTGTCCAAACTTTTGGTCTGTATAAAGAAATGCTATATATATTATATATATAGCTTATTTTATCATATTTATTGATTTACATTATCCTATTCTGAGCAGCTAGTATATATCTTTTTTTAGTGAATCTGTTTTCCTTTTTGCAAAGATAGTGTATTAAAGTTTTGGCTGCTATGCTATGCTATTGCATCCATTGAATTGCTAGTGGTCCAGTGGAACCTCGGATTGCGAGTAACTCGGTTTGCGCGTGTTCCGCAAGATGAGCAAACATTTTTAATAAATTCTGACTCGAAAACCAAGCAAGTTTACAAATACCAAGTATCATGTACCACGCATGCACTTCTTGTTTTGACAGCGAGTATCATGTGATCGCAACTGAGACAATGAATTTTTTCTCTCTTGAGCTGTGGAATTCGTAATCGTCTCCCCTGCTCTGTCTTGGTGCGCATCTCTCACTCCTATAATTAACATCCGTGCATTCATATACTGTTTACTATAACACTGTGACCACATGTGTGCGCATAAAACATATTTTATTTTGTGTTTCTATTTGTGTGTGTACAGCGTGCATGTACTGATTATTATGTACTGTTCATCACGTGTGTGAGCGAGTAAAGCAAAAGCAAGTCTCATTACAGAGGTTAAAGATCCATTTTCTCTTTCTGTGTCAGCTTGCACATTGTGTGCGAGCGTGATTAGACATTGTGCCCCTTCACACACCCCTCTTCCTCTCGCCTTCACACACACACACCACTCCTCCTCTTTTCTTAACACACACACACACTATCCGTGGAACGAATAATTTGAGTTTCAATTGTTTCGTATGGAAAAATTTTCTTTGAGTGTTTTGTTAAACGAGCCTGCTTCCAGAACAAATTATGCTCGCAATCCAAGGTTCCAATGTATTTTATTCAGTTCAGATAATTTATATGGTACTAATTATTTAAGGTTCTCTTAGGAAATAAAGAGAGAAAAATGAGAGGGAAGAAGAGACTTATGCAGATATACCAAACCTTGTTGCCTGGATGGATATATACATAGACAAATTCAATTAATTTTAACAATGAGAAATAGGCTTTGTATAGGGTTACTAAAATGCATCTAAGGCACCTTGCAATCAAGATTTTATCACAAAATATCACATTATTATCAACTTTCTCACAGTGACTCCTGTCTGCAGTTACAAAAAATTACTGAAGAAAGAAGTCAAACACTAATAATGAGAGTACTTCTATCCTCAGCCTGTGTAAACATAGTTGGATAAGAAGAAAATAACCATTCAAATAATTTCTCTTCAATTTCATAGGCATCAACATCAAAGACAAAAACAGCAACAAAAAAATAAATCATACCTTCACTGTGGCTTGCCTGGCTCTATGCAATACTATAAAAGAGGCTCATAATCAAACAAAATCTTTTTTCTTTTTAATCAATTTCAAGTTTCCTTTTGTATTTCTCTCTTTTTAACAGTATTTTAATTGCCCCTGGTTCTACATTGAATTGATAAATTTTTGTATAAGTCTATTGAAAACAATTCCCGGAGTTGGAACTTGTGTGACTTTTACATTTGTGAAAGATTGTGCCATTTATCATACCTTTATGTATATTATTGTCCTAATGTATTGTCAAACCATTTTAAAACAGCACCTGTGAGAATCAGAGCTAGAAGTGTTGTTTGTGATAAAGGACAATGTGGTGTCCAAGTAAATTGGACCAGTGATGGATGCTTTTACAATTTGGATCAGAAATCAGGATGCACTTTATAATTACACAACTCTATTAGTCAGTGAGTGGAAGGCATCAGAACAGACTGGTAAGTGTGGTCTGAGAAGGACTATGGCACTCATGCATGTCCACGGTGCCTGACACAGAGGTCAGTACAGAGGTGACAGTGGGCATGGTAGGGTTAGTGAGGTCTGTCAATGTGGTGGGAGTAGAAGATGGGCTCATAGATGCATTTGAAATTTCTGATGCTGGACCAGATGGGGTTCCACCAGCTAGAGTTGACCCGTCTGAAGCTTTTTCCACCACATTATTCTCCTGTCGTAGAAGATTTCTTCGGAATTTGGCCCTGGCATTCTGGAACCATACCTAAGATAAAATGGAAATCCACCCATTATTGTCATAAGAGAAACAGACATTTGGAAAAGAAGGCAAATAAACAAAAGGAAAAGCACTCATTAATGTGTTAGAATGCTCATCCAAGCAACAGCATTGTTTTTCGAATAGGATAATTCAAGTTTTGAGAGATTATGCCTAACTGCTTGTTAGGTGTTTTGTCAGCTGTTACATTTTTGTTTTCTTTTATTTCCTCTAGATGGTGTTAAATTTCACAGGCTTTCCCCCTCTTTGTTAGTGCATACTTACATTTCCACTAGATGGTATTAAATTCTTTCAAGCTCCTCTTCATTCCTTACATAGCAAAACTTCCTATAGTCAGTGTGTCATTTTGTTCTTTGATGTAACAGATGTGACATGAATCATTTGGCTCAAAATTTAAATACTTTTTCTAAACCAGAGAGAACATTCAGATACATCATGAATGGTGTGTGTGTGTGTGTGTGTGTGTGTGTGTGTGTGTGTGTGCATGTGCATGCTGTGTGTGCATGTGTGTTTATCTGCAAACGGCAGGCATATCATGGTAAATATGGTGGGCACATCATCCAGTTTTCCCACAGCGTAAACGTAACAATCTGGGGCTCAGTCTGATATCTTCCCTCCTTTTAATGGCTTGACTTGTTTTTGAAAATAACAATTCCTTTATTTATCTCTTCTATTATTTTTTTTTTGTAACTTTCACTTCACCTGCTGTGTAGCATGATATACATATCCACTGCCCTGACAAAAAAAAATTGCATTGTCACCTATAGCTTTGGCACATTATGTGGTGACAAGTTCATGTTTGAAAATTTTTCTCATGCTCCCTGAACTACTCTTTCAAAATATGCACTTTTCACAATTTCGCAATATGCCTGTGCAATCAGGAAAGAAAAACTCAGTAGTCATTGAATATTCAGGTGATTATCTGAATTTATTTTGGTGCCACATATCATTGTCCTGACCAATGGAAGCAGCACCAGATCATGCCTCTGTAGTCCCAATTCTGTGAGTTTTCATAACATTTTGTGTGTATGGAAATGTCCTAACTTTTGCTATTAAACATAGCTATTGTTTTTACTGTTTATTTGTATGCCATGCAACTTCACCGAGTGTTTAAGTGATCATTTATTTTTTACCACATTTCTTTCATAAAATTAATGGTTCAGCACTATACTTTTTTGATAATGTGTTAAAAGGTTCTTATCCCAGTTCCAGTCATTTAATTTCCTTAGTTGTTTTCTTTTAGTCAACTTAGTTGGAGTTCTCGAATTTCGAGAGAGTAGGACTAGCTTGGAGTAGAACAGAAAAGTTCTTTAGGAAGCTTTCTACTCTTTTTTTTCAGCAAGGAGTAGGACTGCGCCATGGAAAGCATGTGACGTCACTTTTTACGACACTGAGAGCCACAAAGTAGACTGCACATTATAGTTTGATCAAAATGAGTTTAAAAAGAAAGTGAAACTGGAGAGAGGATGAGAGCATTTTGCTTGGATAGGGTGTAGTAAAATGTAAAGAAATAACTAAAGCTAAATTTTGCCCTAATGTTACCTCTAAAGATAAAGAGTGAGTGGATTCAGTTTGTGAAAGCATCAATGCCACCTTTCAGTTTGCTGCATGTACCCCTGAGTATATTAATAAAGTGAATAACAGTTGTTTATACTCAAGTAATAAAAAATAATATATGAAATGTACATATATAAATACGATCTGTGGTCCCGTAAGAGCAATGTTTGATTTATTATTTTTGACATTGTTGCCGTTTCAAAGCTGCAAAAATTACCCGTGGAGGCAGCATACATCTTATCTAGTCACTTGACATGTTTGTTCATGAACCAGTTAAATACCACACACAATGTTAGTTTTTTTTTGTTGTTGTTTTTTTTAAGTTAAAATTTTTTGTCCAAACGTATCTTTTATGAGCTCCATGTCACTCAATGTTAATAAACCACCATTCCCTTGCTATTCATGACCAGTTAGGACAACTCTGAAGCGTTCCAATATTTTGGTGGAGATAAAAGTAAGTTTTTATTTTACAAACGTTGATGAATAGCTCTTACTTCTACTCTGAAAAGTAGGACCAAAATTGTGTCACTCTGAGAATAATTTTCACTTTGGAGCGATTTATTACTCTAAGACATTTGGACTAAGTGAATACAGGCCCTACGATACGGTCGATACGGGCCATAATCACTTTGTGCTATGTCACACAGTTTTATGCAAGGTCAAAAAGTTTGGATACACCTTCTAATTCCATGGTCTTTCCTGATTTGCATTTCTTTCTATATTGTAAACTAATGCTGAAGGCATCCAAAATATACAATAATCTCATTGAACAGTTTAAATTGAGATGTGTACAGATCTGTAAAGCATTCCGCAACAGCTCTAATCTAAAGTGTTGTTAATTAGTGATTTCTGAGGTTGGTAACTCTAAATGAACATCTCCTATGCAGCAAATGTAAGTCTTGGTCTTTATTTCCTGTAATGGGCATCATGAGAACCAGTTTTATCATGGTGTTTTGCAAATGCACTTGACAATACTGTTCTTGCAAGAACTGTTCCAGAACAGCTGGCCTTTGTGTCTTGAAATAACAATTGATTTGATTGTTACTTAATTATCTAATTCCAATTCCAAATGTTATTTCATAATTTTGAAATCTCCACTATTGCTCTAGCATATAGAAAATAAATCACTAAAACATTTTTACATTTTTTTTAAATTGAATCCAAAAAATTTGTGCAAACATTTGACTGATACCTGTAGTATGATAGGGAGCTGTCATCATGGACCAATACGAAAGTCAAACTGGTAGAGAAGGAGGATAACAATGCCGCAAACTGGAGTTTTAAGATTATTAAGGATCTTTGTCATTAAAAAGTTCTGTATGCAACAAAAATGTTATTTTTTTCATTGACCCTCCTTGTTGCCACTACTTTTAGTTCAACCAGTGATTGAACAAAAATGTATTGATTTATTGTTTTGAGCATTGCCACGTGTGATGAAGTTTCTGGTTTTAGTGTAAGTTATATTTTTCATTTGATATCCAATCCTGAGATTGAATACATGTTTGCTGAAGCTAGTCCATCAATAGCCACCACACACAGATGTCTTCAGGAAATGCACTACAACTGTTGCATTCCTAGTATCCAACTACTACTGAAACAGTGACAATGACATAGGCTAAGCATCAACAGAATTGGAGTCCCATTTAGATGGAAGTAATTTTTCATTTGGAAATCAAGTCCATCTACCAGGAGAT
Source organism: Clarias macrocephalus (assembly GCA_011419295.1). NCBI lineage: Eukaryota > Metazoa > Chordata > Actinopteri > Siluriformes > Clariidae > Clarias > Clarias macrocephalus. The sequence goes on from JAAGKR010004088.1 coordinate 28,967, forward strand.
TTTAAAGCACTTCATACTTTCACCTGCTGCCAAGAAGATGCTGATTTACTTTCGCAGCAGAATGTAACACCTGCCCACAGTGCCAAAATTAGCACTAACTTTTTGGATACCCATGATATCACTTGATTGGTTCACCAGCTTACCTGACCTGAACCCAATAGAGAATTTATGGGGTACTGTCAAGAGTAAGATGAGAAAAACCTGATCCAATAATGCAAAAAGGCTGAAAGTTGCTATAAAAGCAACCTGGGCATGTATTTACTAAATTACTCCTAAGTGCCCAAAAATTGTCAAAGCAATTTATCATTAAAATAGGAAGTTTTTTAACTCTACCAAATTGTAGGAGTGCTCTGTAGGAGTGTGGGAGTTTTCTCCTAACTGGTGTAGGGTTGAGCAGACCCCCAACTAAGAGCAAACACTCGATCAGAGTAGCTAGCTAAAGTCTCGATACCTCTTGATTCGCGGAAACTAGTGAATTCGATGCGATGCTCAGAGAGCGTCCAAGCATCCAAGTAAGTTGCGATCAAGGAAATTGTGTGGTTAAAAGCCATGTGTATTTGTGCGTCTTATGTTTTATGTCGTGTCTGACAAAGGGCTGAGATCCGCCGAGATCTCCACAACATTGTGGTGTTAAGTGTGTTAACAGCCAAGTTGTTTGCCTCACTCTAACGAGTGAAGTCGAGGTCGTTCAGCTACAGAGTTACTAGTGTTTTTCGGGTTGTTCAGGGTAAAACGCGCTGCCGTTTTCACTAACCACCCATAATTGTTGAACTAGCACGCTCGTTTAAGCGGTGTACGTAACCATAGCAATGACTGTGACCCGGAAACTCTAAACAACCTCTTCCAGGATAACTTTTAAGTGCGCATACGCGGTCAGCCAGAACCATCTAAAATCAGCTGTAAACAAAGCCTAGCATAAGTTACGCTAGTTAGCAAACCTAGAGTGTTTACACTATAGCCTATGTGCATGTAGCATCCATGCTAGTAGCATCGAAGGCTCGGGGTTGGCACGTAGCATCTTTCAGTTGTGAATGCACTGTATGAAAGTTGTTAAAGTGACCTAACCTCTTTACATTCAATTTTAATTCACCTCAGTGGGTCTTTTCCGCTTTTTCTTTTCTGACCCACTCCTTATTACTTCACAGATACTCATTGTATTCATTAAAACTACTTTTAGAAATTTTGATGACATACTGAATGTTGAAAATTTTCTAATCGTTTTAATAAAAATTTTCAATTCAATTTCATACATTATTACAGTTTTAGCATTCATCGTACAGACACTGGTGGATTAACTTAACTGTAACTACTTATATGATTTTGATTTAAACATAATTCATGCTTGATTGCCAACCAGCATTATTACTTTGAAATTTAAACATTTTATTAAGTAATCAATTAGAGTTGGACCTATAATTCACTGATGGATGATCAGTTTTCGTGCTAATTAAAGCTCCATAATTAGCTACATTTCATGGTTTAAAATTCAAATTTCAAAATGTTTTCTCCCTATCAACTAGAACTTACTTGTCCTCACTCAGTTCACTAACTGAGCCCAAAACCGCATAGGTTTAATTTTGCTCAAGTCTGGTGAGTTGATAGCGCTTTCCCTAGTGCTTGACTGGTGTAGTGACGGTTGTCCTCACAGTGGGTTACAGTGCGTGAGTCACCCGTTCTGGCATAACCTGGTGCCGGCTGGGGGGAAACTGAATATCTCTGTCCTAGTATTGCACTGTGAGCACGCAGCAGGCATCAGCAATCGTCTAGTGGAGAAGGATTCAGCAAAACTAACTGGGAGATGGCGTGGGCGCACCACCTGGTGGCTATTGATGGGTAGACCCTAGGTTTAGCTCATTCGCTCGTCTGTCCAGATAGTCGTTGACATGCCTTCCCCAAAACCTGCACGGTTGTGCTAAAAGCCACAGGCTGTTTGAGCGGTTCACAGCAATACAGTGGGATGGAGTGTTCGGTAAGACCTTACAGGAGCTCACCCGCTCAGACGGAGGACCCTACCACTGAGCTCTGACTGAATCAACCCAGCTCATCACTGAGCCTAGTGAATATGCGTATCAGCCCATCCAATTAGAGAAACCCCAAAGGGAACTTAGGGTCTTCTCAATACTTAGGTCGGTTGTTTTCCCCTAAAACAGCAAACCAAGCACCTAAATGTATTGAACCAGTAGTACCACCACTCGGTCAACCCTGTTAAGTATCCTAACTCTGGGAGAAAACCCACACTATCTTCTTCTCTTTTTCTCAGTTTCCTCTTATAGCTTGACTACAGCTGCTATGATAGGATTGTACCTGTGAAAGTCACAAAGCAGAGAACCTTAGAAACAACATATTTTGGAAATGTGAATTCTTAGGTTCAAAGTCTTCGACTCTCACTGTACCTTCCCTTGTCATGCCGAGATCCTACCAATCCACGGCTAAAGCAGGTCAATTAGAAAACCGTCCATAAAATTGAAGACGCATCTAGAAGCGTTCGTTTGTGTATGGTTGTCAACCCTACTAGCTGAGTAAACCAGTACCATCATCGTTATTGTCTTCTTTCACCTAGAGGTGAAATAGCAATTGCTGTAGTGGTACAGAGAAATCCCCATTTCAAGACCCCTTTATTCAGGAGCACCCCTTTAATAATAAAAACAAAAGGGGAAATTTAATTTGGTATTGAACAGCATCCGCTGTCAGAAATGTAGATTCGGTTAGTTTTGTTGTTTTCTCTGATTAACATCAGTTGTAACTTTTCCTTACAAAAAAAGAGAACCTCCTCTTATAGAAAAATGGAAGCTTGTCGTTACCACTCTATCCCTTGCTCTGTGTGTTCTTCTTTTCTGCCTCTGTTCTCTAGCTGTGCTAACTGTGTTCTAGCTCTGCCCACAGAGACTCCCAGTTAATAGCATGCCCACCAGAGGACCACAGTCACAGAGAACCACACTTAGCCTCACTCACACATCTGTTTGCCCTATTTTGTTTTTGTTTTGTTTGTTTCTTATTCCTCAAACATAACATCTGTGTCAGTAGTGGTTCTAGAACCCCGTCAAAACATGTCTCAAACCGCAGACCACGTCAGTCGCTGTGACGATCTGAACACATCGCTAAATGTTGCAACCGACAGCCTCCTACCTAAGGCCACCGAAACACTAAAGCACCAGACACAGAACCAGCTGGATGACAACTTAACGAGCTTTATAAGACAAGTCCCAAGTCAGTGCTACGAGCCCAATAAACTGTCCAAAATCACCAGCTCCTTACGTCACACACTCATCGTCCCTCAAGCTGAGCGACAGGCAGGCCGCCGCCTTCCAGCAGAAGCTCACACGCGTACAACGACGCATTAAGCAGCTGGAACTGGAAGCTCAGGAGCGACGGAAAGGTGGTGACGAGGTAGAGCAAAACCCTGGGAACTACTATGCATGAAAGGAAACAAGGCAAGGCAGACTACACTGATCTCTCCGAAAGGCTACGGTACGCAGAACGCTGCTAGAAATCCCAGGGCTGCCCCCAGGGAGAAAAATGGCAGAATTAAAGCCCTCAAAACTCACCTGGACAAGGCAAGTAACGAGATCAGCTACCTCCATGCGACAGCTGGACCATAGTAAAGAACAGTTCGACAGCGTCACAGAGGAACTCAAGCCCGCCTGTGAATGGTGCCACGAGGAAACGATATGCACCCATCTCAACCCTGCTGAGCAAGTCCAGGTCCCCTGTTCTTGGACCGACACGTAGTGGAAGAAGTGACGGGGCGGGGTCGACGCATCCCCCAGCACCCTCCAAAGAACCCTACCTCACGGCCGAACACTGAGAACCTGCTCTCTCCAGCCACAGGACATCGCACGGCGTAGACAAATTCATGCCACATATGCCAGGCAGCCGAGACATCCACGTTTATCTATGAGACATCAATCTCTTTCTAGAACTGGGACTCCACATCACTGACTAAGGTAGATTCTATCTGTTCCGAACAACATCCAGCTCTGAAGTGCGCGGCTTCCTACACTGGCAGCCTGCTTACACTGCTAGGCCCAACCTCTAATAGAGAGGAGTGGCTCCACACATGTGACACTGGTTTTGCTGTCTTAATCTCTTTGTGTCCTCTTTGTGGACCTTTTCCTTTCCTGTGCGTTTTCCCTTTCTCTCTCTTTCAGCAGGGAACTACCTTAACTGAGTTTCAATCCAGCTCCCAAAATTAGGTTGACTCCCTTCGCGGAAAGTAGAAGTAAATCGTTGGAAAAGCCGTCGTCAATCAATAGACAACCCGTTTCAGAGAAGGCCTAGAGAAGCAACGCTACATTCTATTAAGCGTTCCTAACCCAACCATACGAACTAAGTAGGTTATGCACCATGATTCAGTTGGTGATGGAGTTGTTGTTTGTACCTTGTGTGTGCCTGTTCTCTCTCTCTCTCTCTCTACTTCTTCTTCCAGTGCCCGTTGACGTTCGCAATGGAAACCTCACCGAGCAAAAGGGGGATATGTAGGGTTGAGCAGACCCCCAACTAAGAGCAAACACTCGATCACATTCCACCTCTTCTCCAGACATCATAGTGCCATCCCAATAACCTTATCTCATTCGGGAACATAAAGGAGAGGTTGTAAAACTAAGCTGCAGGATCTTAACCAGGCATGGGACAGGAAGTTTGCTGGGCTTGAAGCTACACTAAAGCCAGATGCCTCAAACTAGACCTAAAACCATTGTGTAAATTGGCGATCCTGTAAACAAAGCGGACAGTTTTACAGCTTCACCCCGAGTTGTGGGGGGGAACCACCAAGTCACACTTTGAACATCTCAGTGACCCCAGGACACATGCATTCTCCAAATGGCTTTCAAAGAACAAAGAGGAATACAGCAGAAGCAATCTTTAATGGTGCCAGTAGGATAAAATTGCTAGAAACATATATTCATATATATATGATTATTTATTCTACATAACTTTAAAAGGTATTTTTAGCATTTACAAACCCTGTTTTATTGAACAAAGCTATAAATGAATGTGTAAGATAGGGGATGTATGGTATCGATTGAAAGCTTATTTTATTCAAACAACAGTAGTGTACACGGAAAATTGGTTGCATGAACAAGAGCTCATGTAAAATTACTTTATAAAGGTAATTAAAAGTGTAATCGGCTTGGCCCCACGTGACAGCCGTAAAACCGGCCTAATGTATACACTAAAGGGGGAACCAAGTGAGGCGTGGCTAAGCGCCGCAACCACATCCGATTGGACCAATCATCCGTTTGTTCGTCATCATGACCATCTGAAGAAAGCAAGCCCGCCGCTCGGGCTTCCGCCCTTGCGAGCGCTATGCCAACTTCGCTGACGTCATCCGCTCTTCGAGAACTCTCAATGAGACTTTGTGCCAGAACTACAACGAAGAAACCCACTGAAGAAGTTCCAGAGCGCGCCATCGGTAACCAGGCAACCAAGCCTCACCGAAGGGCTTTCCTGAAAGACGTCATCTCAACCACAGCACCAACCAATCAGCAACGCCGTGATTCCCTTCACCGGAGGCGAACCATGAGAACGAAACGTAACGCAAGTATACAAACAAACCTGCATACCTTGCTGAAAATGGTGCTGGTTTCATACCAAAACCGTAAGATTAAACCCAAGACTCTGCTCTTGTGACTTGCTTCCATCTAGTTAACAGTACTAGATGAACTTCCTTAACTTTCACCCTGCAAACTGTTGGTATGTTTATGTGTGTGTGTGTGTGTGTGTGTGTGTGTGTGTGTGTGTGGGTGTGGGTGTGTGGGTGTGTGTGTGCATGCGTGTGTCCAAGTAGCGTAGCTTTATGTATCGTAGATTAGTTCAAATAAATTCTTGTTTCTTTATAAAGAACTGTTGTCTTGGTCATGTATTTTAAAGTTTAAACATTTGCCCACATCTTACGTTACCTTGCTCATAATTAGGTAAATACCAGATTTTGTATTATCGTCGTTGGCCGCGGGATAAACAGAATTGGTAAGATACACGAAATCATACTAAACGATGGTCGGCTAGTTGATGAAGTGTACGCTATAAATTTTAATTAAGTTTAACAAAATTAACGCGAATCCTTAAAGATTCGATTCACCTCTGAACCAGAGCTGAAACCCAACATAAATGGTGGATAATGCGTTGAGCATTGTCTCCCCATTTAAAATACTACACTGGTTAGGAGAAATGACATTCAGGCAGAGATACACATGGAGGAGAGACATTTTGGTAACACTGAGTAACATGCGGCTCATAAAAAATACATTTGGACGAAAATGGAAAACACTACACATGCAATATGCAACTGGTTCATTCATAAGCATTTCATATGCTGTCTCTGTAGGTTTTTTTTGTAACAGCAAAGATGCAGCTTTAAAACAGTGATGAAACAGCGTTACCGTGGTGTCGGAAATAATACAATGCGGGAAATAATAAATCAAACTGTGCTCTTACAGCACCACAGATTATACGCGGATTAATACATTTCCCCTTCATGCAACTTGTTAATATATACTGTAAAGCTGATACTGTAATTCTGCTGTGTGATAATGACCATTGTTAAAAGCACTATACAAATAAAATTTAACTGAATTGAAATTGAAATTCAAATATTTCAATACAGTAAAGATATTTATATAAAATCTTTGTATTTATATAAACTTATTTGAGTATGCACAACTGTTTTTTTAGATTCCCTGTTATAAGCAGCACTTCATCACTTCATTAACACGGTGTACCCCTGTTTTTCACACTTCACAGAGGTACGTACAGCAAATTGACAGGTTGTATTTATGTTTTCATGAATTGCCATCCGCCCACAGGTAAGCAAAACCCTGTCCAAATTTCCCACCCACTATAATATGTAGCCTACTTTGCATCTGTCAATGTTGTAGACAGCAACATCGCATAGTTTACTAGGAGCAACCCTATTTGGCACTGAATGTAAGAGTAGGAAGTGTTGTAAATAACATTTACATCCTACTCTGACCTAGGTATATTTTCAGTCCTAAATTAACTTTGAGCATGATTCTTAGGAGATTCTGAAATGCTACTGGTGTCAGCAACTCCTCAGCAATGCCACATGCTGTACTGAGTAGTATTCAGTGGGAAAATGGGCATAATTTGTGAGAATTTATGTGTTGTAAATTCCTTTTTATTTTTTTTTTGACATTCGAAAAATATTTTTATATTTTGAGATAATGGATGTTAGATTTTCATGAGCTTTATTAATTGAAATTAAAAGAAAAATCTTTTACTTCACATGTAAAGTGAAATTTGGGAATGCCAATTAGCCTAATCTGCATGTGTTTGGACTATAGGGGAAACTGCAGTACCCAGAGGAAACCATCAATTGGGAAAACCCTCAATACTGGAGGTACAAGGACACAGTGCTAAACACTATGATACCATGTCACCTGTGTGTTTGTGTTAAGGACTTTTGTTCTGGCATTGTATTCCACTGTCTGCTTTGCTTCACTTATTTCACAAGTATTTTTGTTTAGTACATGATTATGTTTTCTATTTTATGTTCCCAGTTCATCTTATCATTAGTTGAAAGTCCAAAACAACCAATGATTCAAAAACTACACTGATGATGTGTTCTGTGCCAATTGTCCTGAAATTTTACAACCTAAGCCAGGCAAAACCATCCCACCAATACTCAGACAATCCCTTCATGGAAGTGCTCACCATCTTCCTTCCTCCTTTGGTACTAGGAACAAGTAACATAATGTCCTGTGTTTATTGATCCTGATTGTCTTCTCTTCCAGTAACTATAGGACAAAGGACAGCTGACAAAATGGGAAAGTCTAACAGCATGGAGAGACAGCTGACAGGAGGGAACAGACCATGCTGTGCCTGTCATGGCAGCAGTCCCCAATGCTGGTTCACTTGGTTGGAGACAAATTCTACAAAGACTAAGTATATTCAAAGTAATACACCTCCATATGTGACAGCAGGGCACGTGATAGTTCACTGCTTTATAATGAGTTACAGATGCAGGAACAGAAAATATTGTGGACAAGAAGAGCACAGCTCTTAATACAACCACAACTGCAGGACACCACTTGTATTTGTGGTTTGTAGAAATTAACATAAGGAGTGGGATTGAAGATCCACCAAAGCAGGATAGGTGCCTAAGATAGAGCAGAGACATGGGCGTCACATTGGCCAATACTTCTTCCAAAGCATTTGGTGAAATCTGTTGAAATGAGAGAATGGGAAACCATCAACAATGATCCTGGAGCAGAAAGTAGGAACAGCAATGGAAAAGCTAGAAAGAATAAGAATAAGAATCTACAGCTATGGGGAAGAGTACATGTGCACCAGCCAAATCCAGAATGCAGCAAGAGATCCAGAGGCTAATTAAAATATCTACTCTAAGCAGACATTAAGAACTGGCAACTTTGCGATGACCAGAGAACTAGAAGAAACCTTCTTCACAAAAGACAAAAGTTGAAACTTTGAAAACATCAATACAGGAACTAGAAGAACATCTTGAAAAGGTTCGCTATGAGACAAAAATCCATGAGCAGATAGTCATCCCACATGACAGGCCACCCCCCGTGAGATCTTCTCAAAAATAGTTTCTCATAGGCTTGCCACTTGCCTGAAAAGGCATAGCTATGTTGACACAGCTGTATAGGAAGCAGGTATTCAAAGATTTTCTGGCTGCTTGGTGCCTGTAAGTATGATTAACCACCAGGTCAATGCAGCCAAGAAGGACCTCCGTGTGATCTGGTCACATAAGCACACTAACCCTCTTGCTTTGGCACTAGTAGGGACAGGTAACATCATGTCCTGTGATTATTGATTTTACTCTTACTTGCTATCCTCTTCATACCATTTACATCAATGTTGATGTTTTGTTTATTTCTACATTTTTATGTCCAGTTTTGTTATGTTTGTAATTTAATATAGTTTATTGTGTAGTCATGTTTGCAATTTAATATACACAAAAAGACAGAATTTCTTACTTGAAGTACACGCTTTGTAAGACCTGTTTTCTGTGCCAGCTGTTTTAAATCCTTAGCATCAGGATTGTGGTTGATGGCAAAATATGACTTCATGGTTCTCAACTGATGGTGCTTGAAGGAAGTCCTCATTCGCTTGGTCTTCTGACCAGAACTGTACTGAGAGTCTCTGTCCATGGGGTCCCCATCATTTTCATTGCAGCTTAGTGCTGTTTAAAGCAAACATCAAAACATCATTTTTTTGTTAACTTGCAACATACAATTATATACATTGTTTTACAAATAACCTTTAACTATTATACATCTATAGTATTATATTACTTTACTATTTTACAATCATGGTAGTCCATTGGTACCAAAATTGGGAAGAAGTATAAAGAAGAAGAAATATTAATCAGAACCTCATATGAAGAATGTTAAAGTCTCCAACTGTCGATGTAGCTGTTTTTACATCAACCTTATTGTTCCACTAATACTTGGAAAAATAGCCCAATCAAAATTAAAATGAATCACTTAACCACTTCAGTTGGAATAGGCTGGCCCAATAATCAATTCAATATGAACACATTAACTATGTAAATGCATAACCTGATTGTTTCACTCTTGTTGTTCAAGACACATTTAACACCCATGATGATAAAAAAGATAAAAATAAAAAACTATTCTCCTGTTATAGCAGAAGAAATGCTTCAAAACAAGTGGAACCACTTGTAGCATGACAAATTTTTTTAACTGATTAAATGCATGCTTTAATCAAAATATAAGATAAATAAGGCTGACTTGGTGCCCTTATTTACATTAGGTATGCTGGGCCACAACAATGAATCATTTGCCAGCAAATTCCACCTAAATAAACCTATATAATATCAGAACCAGTTGTGTTCTTTAGCTTTTCTGTAAGACTATAAAATATTATGGGACTATTTTAAACTATTTAATTTTAATTTTTATTTTATTTTACTAATTTTATATTTAAATTCAGTTAATCATAGCTAGATTCTTCCTGATAAACTGTGACACGAAAGGGACATATTCTATTGATTGTCTACAATGAAAAAGGGTGCAATTCAATTACCCTGAATTGGAGGAAAATATGTATAGATAATACACCATTCTTGATAAATCATACATCAATTTATTTTATATAATTTTGTTTTAAAAGATGCATAAATAATATTTGGATCAAGAGTCTTAACAGTGAATGTCTTTAACTGTTTAGTTTTGTTGTTTGTTGTCTAAAATATTTGAAATAACAAATGCAAATATTTGTCCAGTAACTTTTGTTTATTTTCAGACTTAAATATCATAGCAATGCAGGTTTATTATGTTGGAACAGTCATTTTGCAAATGGCCCAGTAATTTGAGATTCAGCTTTTAATTAATTAAAATAATTTTTTAACATACTGATGTAGAAAGATGTGGGCAGTAATTCTTGGCAGGGGTTGATATGTTGCTAGATGCAAGACAGTTCAGGAGTTCTGTTTTCTATGACAACTCAAATATTATTATCTGATGAGCACATTTGATAATTAACCTTTAATTTGTGCAACACTGCACATGGTTAGTAAAATGGATTGTAAATCATGTAAATTGTGCAGCTAATAAATAATACTGTTCATCCAAATACAGTATAAATAAATATTATGTGGAGTCTGGGTTTCTTTCTCTTTTATAGGTTATTCCATAGTATGCTCAGTATCAGTGAATTTATTTGCAAAACTTTTAATATAATATCTTCAGATAAAACCAAACAAATCCTCAAAATTCATATAATCATTTACATCCTGAAATTATACAGTATTTTATCAGTGTTATATACAGTACAGACCAAAAGTTTGGACACACCTTCTCATTCAAAGAGTTTTCTTATTGTGTTCTTTATTGTGTTCTTTATTGTGTTCTTTAGCCCAAACATGTCTCTTCTGCTTGTTGCCTGTCCTTAGCAGTGTTTTCCTAGTAGATATTCTACCATGAAGGCCTGATTCACACAGTCTCCTCTTAACAGTTGTTCTAGAGATGTGTCTGCTGCTAGAACTCTGTGTGGCATTGACCTGGCCTCTGATCTGAGCTGCTGTTAACCTGCGATTTCTGAGGCTGGTGACTTGGGTGAACTTATCCTCCGCAGCAGAGGTGACTCTTGGTCTTCCTTTCCTGGGGTGGTCCGCATGTGAGCCAGTTTCTTTGTAGCGCTTGATGGTTTTTGTGACTGCACTTGGGGACACTTTCAAAGTTTTCCCAATTTTCGGACTGACTGACCTTCATTTCTTAAAGTAATGATGGCCACTTGTTTTTTTTCTTTACTTAGCTGCTTTTTTCTTGCCATAATAAAAATTCAACCTCTTTGAATGAAAAGGTGTGTCCAAACTTTTGGTCTGTACTGTATGTGACATTAAACAAGAAACTATTGGAAAGCACAGGTTTTCTACAAACTCAATGTAGATTCAAAAATGTTTGTAATTTTTGGAATAAATAATTTAGCATAAATTTTCCTTATGGATGTGACATTTTCACGTTACGGATGTGGCATGTCTAAATTAGTGCTCTGCTAACTATATAAAAAACACACTATAGTAGTAAATTTCAATATAATATCACCATATATTTATGGATAAACTAACTATAAAATTGTTGCCATTTTAGGCTTTTTCCTTTATCATTTTTTCCCTTAGATTTTTCCTGTGATTTTCATCATGTTGTTCCCCTTTCTGAACTTTTTGAAGCTCAACATATGATTTTAATTTACAAATAAAAGTTTAGTCGATATAAGCAGATGTAGTATTTTAGTGTATCAAAATGCTTCAGCAGCAACCCTATGAATTACGCTTACGTTTTCCCATGGTAAAATTGAACTTTGAATAGAATTGTTCTACAAGCTGATATGATATTGACCAGTGTTTAACACAGCCTACAGCTGTAGGAAAAACTATTCATATTTTATTGATGACTTTTAAACTATTTGAAACATTTTTTACAGTGAATTTACGCGAACTAAAGTTATATCCATATTTATAAGTCATTTGTTGTGTTTGTAGTTTTATTTGTAACCTAAAGGGGGCAGCAGTAATCAAACGTAAAAACATCCCAGTACTTGGTGTTCAATGTGTGCCTGAGGCTCTGTGTTATCAGGAAATAAGCTCTTCAGTATTAGTAATAATTCGTTGTATTAAGAAAGAAAATGCACGTTTTCACCAATGTTAAAAAAAGTTATAGAGTTGATTTTTTAAATTGATTTTCATTCTGAAAGTCCCTATATTTCCAATTATAATTATATCACAGATCGTGACATACAATCGATCTCCTTAGAAACATTTAAAAATTTTAAATTAAACAACAAAAATGCTGGAAAAGCTTGAACTCTGAAAAAGGCAAAGTAAATATACTCGTAGAAAGTTTTAAACTCTTTTAAAAAACAGTTGGTTGTTTGGGGAGTATGATGTGGCAAAATCAGAATTGTTAACCAAGTTAAATTGAGGTTAGAATAAACGATACGCTTCCTAATTAATTTTACATATCAAAATATACATTTCAAAGCTAAAAATGTTGTTGAAGATTGTGTTAACACGAATAGTACATTCTATCATCCTTTTTAAACTTTATTTTCATTCACCAAATAAGATTATTTTTATAGCTCTCTTTAATATATTATCAAACAGTCTGCTGATAAAGCTATTGTACTTACACACGGCATGATTAAATCTATAAGCACTAATAAGTAGGTGTAGTACGTCCTACTAGGAAATTCTAATTTAGCATGTTAGTGAGAATTGCATCTTTACGTGAAGCATGACGCTTAAACATATATATTGTTTATAGAAGCCGATATGTTCGTGCTTTTTGATGTAACTGATTGCGTCCCAAAACAGCGGTCAAAAGAGGGCCAGGTCTGCTCTTTACCACAAGTCAGCAGAAATAATATTAAGTACTACTTTTTTAGTTATACTTTATTGGTTATCAATTAAAAGGCTTCAGCTTACAATTAGGAGTTATTTCATTATTATTTAATTATATGTTTTGTTTTTATTGTGTTAAACTACCTCTGCATTGCCTGAATACTGAACGCCTAAAAAAGAACAATTATTTTGTGATGCATTGTCGTAGCTTGACATAGCACTAACCTTGCTATCAATACTCTTCCAGAGGAACTATTTGCATCTTAGCATTAGAAAGAGCTCTCACCTGCGTTATAAGCAGCCACATCTGCTCCGGGCCCAGGGCTTTTGCGTTTCCTCGGGCGTCCTTTCTGTACGCTGCCCACTCCATTGTAATAGGAGAGTGCGAGCGCCCCGGCTGTACCCAGTGCTTTACTTGAAGCTACGTCCGTTTGATTGAAGTGTCCGTAGTTTCCCTGCACGAGTGTCTCGAAGTGTAAACGGCAGTACACGAGACTGTCCTTCATGCCGAAATGGTCGCCCGTGGTCAGCATTTTGTTGCATGTCGTGCATGTGAAACAGTTTAAGTGATATACCAAGTCCCGGGCACGCATTACCATTTCCGAGGATGAAATCCCGAGATGGCAGCGCGCGCACCTCTGCACCGAAAACCTTCTGCACAAGAGAAACACAGCTATCAGCCCATACTGAATAAATTGACGACATACAATAGCTTTATTTATTTATTTATTTATACTTCTTGTTTTGTTTGTTTGTTTGTCTGTCTGTTGCCTAGTCTGCTACCGAAATTGGAACACTCACTATTTCATAATTAACAGCACAATATTGAGTCTGATGGAGCCTAGTTACTACTAGAAATATAAATTATTATACACACAGTTACAATGCAATTAGCTGTTGCAATTAAGTAATACAATGATTATCCACAAAAAACAATATTTTAATTTTCTAATATATTCTCATGAATAACGTTTTAACGCTGAATTATAAGTCGCTAGATACATTGAAATTAAATATTATTACCAGCATTTAAGACAAATTTTGTTTCTGCTGTAAACCTGCTGAGTGAAGTCTTATTTAACTGGAAGGCTTAGCCCATATTCACCCGTTAAAATATAACCTGTTGCGACGTAAATAAACTATCACTCCACGCAGCAAAACACGTTTGCTATATTTATTGTGTTAACTAATATCTGTTACGTCTCTATTTTATTTTTAATTTAGCCCTTCAAACAGTGGAGAGTATGCTATATGTTGAACTACAATCTTAGTCACAACTTAGAGAAATTCAACAAATCTGATGTCTTGCAAAACTGTTACCCATGCGAAATTACCTGTAATAGTCTTCCTTGCAGTAGATGCTTCCATCCTTGCTGAAGCAGGTGAGCTCGGACTCCAGGTTGAGTTTGCATTCGCAACATTTCAGACATCGCATGTGCCACTGCTTGTCTACGGCAAGCAAGAAATAGCGGTCGGATATTTTCCCTCCGCATCCCGCACACAGAGCTACACGCTCGCCGCTCATAGAATGCATGCTCTAAGGAGAAACACCATATGAAGGTTCAGCAAAGAATAGGTCCAACCTTTACTGAATGAATGTTTTATAACCATTTAACCAATAATGACAATGAAAAAACTACAATAAACTATTTATGAATGTTTATTATTCTAAAATCGAAATAAAAATCTATATAAACAAATATTCTGCTTGTTCTCGATAGCTATGTTTTGCACCTGATCATGATCAAGACTACTGTATCTTTTCAAAGGTAATAACTCCTGCATTTAACTCTCTCTCTCTAGCAGTCACTCCCTCACAACATGAAAACAGCAGGAAAAACAATAGTAGTAGTAGTAGAAGTAGTATTTACAAAAAATATATATATTTTAGGATGTAATAAGATTATTATTAATAATAATAATATTATTTATATTTTAATATTAATATTATTATTATTATTATTATTATTATTATTATTATTATTACGGAGCTACGGTTTGTGTCAAAAAGTGTGTGCATGGTTGTGTACTTAAAACTTGTTGAACACACACCAGTGTGAGATTTTATTTAAATATTTTGGGTTTAATGTATAGCCACAACAACCTCAGATACACATTTAATAATAATAATAATAATAATAATAATAATAATAATAATAATAATAATATGGCGCCGGAAAATCGTTGGCTGGCGACTCATCTATATGGGTTAAGCAACGTTAAGCACGTAAGCAAAAACGAAGGCTAAAATTAGTATGAAATTGAAAAAGTATGAAATAGTTTTTACTTTTTTAAACTAATTTACATTTGTCCTAAACTGGATGTCACGTTAAATTACTCAGTAGACTTAAGGGTTATGAGAATACGTGCAGTCATTAAAACCCATTATGATAAAATTGTAATTGTCACATAAATTACAGAATTTCATCATTATATTTATTACCATTTGCGCTTGTATTGTTTGTATTGTTCGATTTATATAATTTATACAATAATATATAAACGAAAGTATCAACTTTTAAGTTCGTAAATTCTTATAAATGTATCGTTGGCCATGCAACAATGGGAAACTAGAAGCTTTATTGCTTTTTCCCGCAAAGTGTCTGCAGTGGATGTTATCACCTACCGTTTCTCTGTCGCCCATATCTATGGCCGAGCTGATAGCAGCCGAGTTATTCTTGCCTCTGCGCTCAATTTCTTCCATTACGTTGTGAATGTCGCCTCCTGGTAAGCCGTGGAAAAGCATCGCGGACGAGAGCGAAAAGCACGTGTTTGCTTCCGTAAAATACAGTCCTTGTCCTCTGCGTTTCAAATGCGGTATAGGAATTCTAGTCAAAAGCTACACTTGTGTACTGCCTTTTCGCTGAAGTTGGTAGATGGACTTAGAGCACATAGGCTACACCAACGGCACCCAGAACGCGTAAACTCGAATGTCGGTGCATTCTAGAGGTCAGAGCACGGACCATCAATGGACGCTGTTGTAACTCTCATTTGAAGTGGTTGAGGGTAGTTTCAACTCTACATGCGTGTGTCATTACACGTTTAAACTGAACACGACGTTTTCTCTTTTCGAGCTGAGGACGGGGGAGGTTGCAGGCGCACTTCAACGAAAATCCATTTTTACTCGCCGAGTAACAATTAATCCTGAACCGTTGTGGAAAATTTTACTACAATTTCAACCTTTGGGATTGTTCAAGCGTTTGCATCTTCATTGTGTTTTCATTTCCTTTGATTTGTCATTTTAAACGATGTCCAACTCAAGCACTGCAGTAGGCTCCAGTGGATGATGAATAGTAATAAATCGAATGCCTCTAACGATGTCTAGTTTAATGCCAAGTGCTTGTTTGTAGCCACAAATTCTCTGAAAATTGACTGTTGTTAGTCACAAGCGACGTGTCCCTCCTGTATGAGCCACATGTAAGTAATTGAAGAGGAGGAGTTGAATGCACTTTTGGGGGTGCGTATGTGTGCTATACCCCTGTTTTGCCAGCCCCTACCCCTGTTCTCGGGTCTCTAAATCCGCGCGACCCTCCGCGCCTTTTCAACGGAGGCCTTGACGTCACAGCCCACCACGCACGTCATTGGCTGCGCGGTGCATTCAGATTCCTGATAAAAACCGACATGTAACTTTACCGTGTAACTACCGTGTAACTATAACCATGGTTCATTATTTGTAATTTACGTTCGTCCAGAAGCAAATAATGAACCATGGTTATACCATACGACGGTTACATACATGAAAATTATCTTCGTAATATTTATTCATATGGATGGGTGTTTTATTGTACTTAAATAACAGACATAGCTAATTAACTTAAAGCATCTGGATACGGTTACGCTAATCAGCAAGGCGTTATGATGTTTGTTTGTTTGTTTGTTACGGTAGAGTGTGTGTGTTTGAGTGAAATGAGGTCCATAGCGCACAATACTTCATTTTGAGATTATTGTCTGGTGAGATATTTTTTGCGCAATTCACAGATTGTAATGTATTTTGTTGAAAAACACAAATGCAAAGTGTTTTACCCATTTGTATGCAATGGAACCGAATCATTAATCCAATAGTGGCTATAATTATTTCCCAACGGACGAGCTACATTCCGCACAATAAAACCAGTGCAGGACACAGACCCCCGTGACTCACCCTCGTGAGTCCCAACAAAAGGAGACAGAGCGCGTTTAGTGTCAAAGGACCGAATGCCGTATTGACAGCACGGAATCCGACTAACATACACTGTAACGCTGCAGGAGCCGCTCCTTACAACCCAATTAACGTCAGAGCCGTATTTACTGTGGGTTAAGACATGAGAGAGTTTTCTCCGTTAAATGAAGGGGTTTAGATAAACACCTTGCGACGCAAAACTGTTTAGTAAATATTTAATTTTGCGTCGCAAGGTGTTATAGTAGTATAGTAGTTATAATAGTACTACTACTACTACTACTACTATTATTATTATTATTATTATTATTATTATTATTATTATTATTATTATGGGCATGTAGTTTCAGTAGTCAATACTACAGACCTATTATTTATTTTTTAACCCAAGATAGCATTTTAACACTCTTAATTGGCACCCAGTGCTTAGTTGGTAAGAAAGCATTAATTTCAGGCCATGGAAACGCAAATGAGAGACAAAACGTGACCTGTGTTTTAGCAAACCCCCATCCGTCATCGTCTTACATTTTGGAGGTAATCCAAATGAACGATTTACAAAGCCCAGTTCATTAGGACGTGTGTAATTACAGAATATTTCACAATTTGTAACACCAATTACAATTAATAATTCTATAACTAATTTGACATTTTAAAAGAAACATATTTTATATCCATAATATATAATATAATATAATATAATATAATATAATATAATATAATATAATATAATCGTGCAATTGCTTTAGAAAATGCAGATATATGCAGTCTTATATATCTTTGGTTTGGACATGAATTATGCATAAACTTACGTGATCTTGCTTAGTAGCCCTATTAAGTTGCTTGACATTTGTTGGTGCCATCATTTCCATTCCTCATATCTAATTATAAGAACAAAAACTTCAATACTTCTCTTATTACTACAACAACAACAACAACAACAACAACTACTACTACTACTACTACTACTAATAATAATAATAATAATAATTACATGCATACATATTAGCAGGAAAAAAAACTGGCTGTGACTTTAGTGAAGAAACTGAAAACTCGAAAACAAAATTGGACAGGACTGAGTTTTTCTGAAGTACTGAATAGTGATACTCATTCGATGTTTTTAGGTAACGTCACCAAGGTCTGTACTGTGTGAATTATCTAGCGTTAATCTGGCTAAAGTACAGTCACATAATTTTTTTTTTTTGAAAATAAGTGTAATATAAAAAAAGCTTTATATTTGAGCCATGTGGACAAAAAAAACCATGAGAAAATAAATTTTGTTTTTGTACATATAGTTGACTTGGAATTTTGTCAGTGAAACAATTTCTTAACTAAATCTTCGGTGAAATAATCCACAGACAGACGTCAGCTAAGCCATGTCGCAATGTTTTTTTCACAAGCCATTAAAAAAAAAGGTCATATGTGATCACAGAAAAAAAATCTGGTTATGCATAATAAATGATACATGAGTTTATACTAATATTGAGAAAATAGTCCTGATAAACTGAGGGTACCGGCTACTTCAGTAATTCTACTAACCTGTTGTGTTATCTATGACCCAACAATAGATGTTCTCGATTCCATAATAAACCTTAATGTGGGAATAAGCGTGTTAGGAACCAACATCCCTATGCAAATTAAATAATGTGTAGTACTGTTAATTGAATATGGTGGATAACAAGCTATTTTACAGAAGTAGTCGAATAAAGAAAAAAAATTGAATTGTTCATCTTTAAAATATAAAGCGCCTATCATTGTAAACAGGTAACTGTAATTTAAGCAATGATTTTTGACTGATTCGCAGAGTCACTTTGTTCGGTCAAGTATTTTTATTGTCTGGTTTGGGGGTCGGATATTTTCAATCATGCTTTCTGATTTCACAAACGGCTGTTTCTCATTCCTCGGCGATGTCTCTGCCGGAGGTGATAAACGAGACGTGTGGTTTGTAACAGACACCTCGGGGAGAGCAAGTGCTTTTTTTGTTTGGTGGTTGGGTATGACAAAATCACTTCTCTTCTTCGTGACAGTTCGATCAAGCTTTGATCAAAAGACGAGCCGCTACATATTATTTCGCGCTTCGATCATTGTTGCCGAGTTTAGTAACATTTTAACTGTTTTGCATGGTGAAAACGTAGGTAAACTAAAATTGAGAAAATTGTCTGTAACACCGGTCTCTTTTTAGAGTCCCAAAGAAAGCTGTACTTTATGTAGCCTTTAGTAAAGACGCCGCAGAAATTAACCCGTCATCAGATCTAATGCCGCATTACCACTAAAGGTTGGACTCATACGTGATAGGGTGACATTTTCGTCCTTTAACCTATAAAATGTTTGTCCTTTCACATTCCGCAGAGAATCAGATTTATTTTTGGAAATTTGGAAATTTACTGACCCGCCAAATCTTTAGAGATAATAATAATAATAATAATAATAATAATAATAATAATAATACAGTTCTTCAATCCAAACAGTTAATTTTTTAATCACTATTATATTACTGCTTTCGTTTTTCATCGTACACAATTCTATACGGGGTAAATTTTCTGCACGTGACTTTCAAATAAAGCGCATCTGATTTGTTCGGTTTTGAGACTGAGAGTTAATCATGTACGCTCTCATTAAAGAGGAAACGCGCTCCTGCATTGCGCCCAGCTGTAGTTTGATAAGTCATGCGATGAGTTACATATTTTGAGAGGTATAATGATGCCTTAACACAATGCTTATGGCAAAATATTTTTTATTACGAGTTAATGAAAAGACAATTATAATAGTGTGAGTAAACGCGGAACATTTTTGTCAATACATATAGACTGACATCTTGGGTAAGTGCAGTCTCAATAATCATCAGAGTGCAGCATGATCACATTTCAATCACACATAGGTATTAATATTCAACAAATGTTTTGTTTACTATTGGAGGATTAATCTTTCAGTTTATAAATGTGTCTCGTTATTTAGCCGTGAAATGTTACTTATAATTTAATTCTCATATTGCCGCAGATATAGTGCGAGTGTTTGCTGTTTACTTTGTGTGTTCCTTGACAGTGCCAGCCTTTGTTTTCACTAGCAAAGGCTGCATTTATAATAAAGGTGGAAATAATTCCTGTCATTTTGAACTGTCCATCAAAGACTTAATACAACGAAGTTGTATCACGTATCCCCTTTGAAGCATAATTCATAGGGAGGGAGGTAAATTCTTATAGAGAGAAGAGTAAGAACCAGGGGTTCGACTCCCGAATCGTAACATTAAGTACTTTTAATTATTAGTTAAATAATTAGTATAATTATTACACTTATAAAATAAAGTTTAAGAACACTTCTCTATTTTGGAGCTTTGTGGCAGTCCTGCGTCAAAAAGACAGAGGCCGCTAATCTGTAAAATTAAATAAATAAAGGTTATCTATTCTCTGAACCATCGTTTGTCGTGTAGGGGGGTTGGGGGGCTGTGAGCAAAAGGCAGGGGACACCTTAGATGGATGCCAACTAATCCCAGTGAACAAGCATATACATACGAACACACAAAACGAGCAAAAATGCACACAAGCACACACAAACACAATCATAGACTAGATCAGATTTTAACCCCCAACCCTGGAGGTGTGAGGAGACAGTCCTAACCCCTAATCCACCATGGCACTTACAGAACAATCATCACAGTTAAATTGCATGAGTGTGATTTATTGCCCCAATGTTAACCTGATTAATTAAGTTTCATCTACAGCAGTGGTGCAGTGGGTAATTTGGCTGCAATTTAAAAAATGGGGGTGGTCAGACCATTTTATATATATATATATTGGTGTGTGTGTGTGTGTGTGTGTGTGTGTGTGTGTGTGTGTGTGTGTGTGTGTGTGTGTGTGTGTGTGTGAAATTGCACAAGTATGTTAATAGCACCACTAATGTTTCTCTTGCCTGTGACTTGTGTTCAGCTCAGCTCAGGTGTGAGCTTGGTTGGATTTTCATTCAGGGATTTGATAATACATGATCAAATCATGTAAATGTTATTTAATTTCGTCATTAAATAAATTATATAATAAATGTCTCATTTGTTGATTTTTGCCATAAACAAGAATAAAAAAAAATTGACTATTTGTAAATTGTAATTAAAATACAAATTATTACATGCCATGATTGCCATGTCAATTCTGGGAAAAATTTTCTAACTCTGATTGCATTAAGTCTGTTAATCCTGACCCATTTGAGAAAAATGAAGCATCAACATCTTCTGAACTGTGATCTTTGCATTACCAAAGTGTATGCAAAGACAAAGGTTTGCTTCTTTTTTATGCAGCTTTAGAAGGATGCCAATAATATTAAGATCAGTGTAAGCTGTGTCTTTCTTTCTTTTTACTCTGCCCATTGTCTGCCTAGTTGTCCTTGTATAAGCAACATTATCTTGCAGCATCTGCATGTTGGATTAGTTTAAGGGGTTGGAGGATGTATTAAATCTTGGAGAGGCTGTATTTTATAGGCTCGGGACACGTTCTCCCCTGCTTTTCTCCTCCTACATTGGTCAGACAACTTGAATGGGAGGATAAATCTTTGTTAACAGAGCAACTATTAACTCACATGGAGTTAATCAGAGTCAGCGCATTGGTGTGCATATTACCATCTGAATGGGCCATGGTCTCCTCTCTGGTCTTCTTAATATAGTGGCCTTTCAATTGACACCAAGGCTTTGGGCTTTAAATACTTCCTATTTCCTACTAATGCCCCAGCCTGCAAGTGAAAGTAAAGCAGTGGAAAGTAAACACTAACCAAAAATGCTTCCTGTCTAAGATGGGGTTTTGTTGTCCAGTCATACAAATGACAAAAATTCATTGTTTAAGTTAAAGTGTTTCAGTTTGGAAGTAGATCCTAAAATCATTATCAAAACAATCTTCTTTCTATATACTGGAGAGTTTATTTTATACTATTTCATATAATTCGCTTCATATTCAAATTGTGGTCTGGTTTATTGTCTAATGGTGAACTGTAGTCATATTATTGAATGAACAAGTTAAAGAACTTACATGATGATCAATACTCAGTGTACCACTTTATAAAGTGTACACACACACACACACACACACACACACACACACACACGACACACACACACACACACACACACACACACACACACACACACACACACACACACACACACACACAGAAAAACACTGAGAGAGAGAGAAAGAGAGAGACCATTTCATACTGCTCTGCCTTCTGCTTCACAGCAGTATTAAGATGAGGCCAGAGAAAGACAATGAGTTCTCTCCAGTCACTGATTCTGAGCTACACAGACAGGGTGACCTCTTCTTTTGGGTCTCTGGCCTGGGTCATGGATGGGAGTACCAATTAACATTACATCTCAAATTAGATCTTAGCATTATTTGGATATAAGTTTGAGAGTTTAAGCGTAATTATGTGGAAAATGTAATTCATTTATTCTAGCTTTATTAGATAGACATTCATGATATCGTATTATAAGTATTCATTTATTCTTAAAATGTATTTATAAAATGTGCATGGCATGTTAAGCTGGTGAATATAAGTGTGAATCAGGTGCGAAACAGCATGAAACAAAAACACAAAGATGTCAGAACTCCCTCTCCAAGACACTGCTTCTGGGTGGCTTATTGTGGACTGTCTTAGGTTGCTTCCTTCAATGCCAAAGATGTGATATGGAGCATGAGGGCTGGGTCAGGCTTGGCATGGGGTAATCTCACAGGGATTTGCACAAGGCCTGAAGAGGCCAAGAGAGCTGGAACTGGACCACCACTTGGTTTATAGGTCAGAGCCTAACAAAGATGCATGAGACTGGGCTGGGACTAGGTAGAGAATTGGGATTAGACTTAGCATGGGTTTTTGTTTAGCAATTAGCTATGAACTGGGGCTTGAGTTAAAGAAGGGCACTGAACTGAGACTTATGAATTGATTAGACCAGGGCAGGACTTATGACTTATGAGCTTAATAGGCTCAAATTAGGAAGCAGAACTAACACAATGTCACCAAAGCGGGATGCCTTACAAGCATGGTGTTCTGAAAGCCAGGCTGTGGAGAACACAGCGCTAAGGAGCCAAGCACAAAATCAATGATGCCAAAATAGTAGAGCAATTTTTCAAAAGCTTTTAAAAGCAGATAGTGTGTGGTGCCACCATAACTTTTTCACAGCTGGAAAGCACTGAAGACCTGTGGTCTTCAAAGCCTAGTAAAGGTGGCACAAAGCATGATTTGGACAGAACAGTGCATATCTCAGACAAACAGGGCAAATGTCCGGTAACTCTTTGCTTGATTTGGGTACATGCTTGGGAAGTCACAGCATGGCCCAACTTACCCACCAATTTGGAGCTGGATCAAAGAAACTTAGCAAATGTTTAACTGGGGAGCATGTTTTACTGTTTTTACCCAAATGAGGATGGGTTTCCTGCTGGGTCTGGTTCCTCTAAAGGTTTCTTCCTATTACCATCTCAGGGAGTTTTTCCTTGCCACTGTCGCCATCATCCTTGGCTTGCTCATCAGGGTCTTTTCATTTTCATTCATACATGTTCACTTCTCATAAAAACTTATATAATTATTTTGATTGTGTAAAGCTGCTTTATGACAATTTCAATTGTTAAAAGTGTTATACAAATAAAATAAAATTTAATTGAATTGAATCGAATGTTGCACTGCCTACTTATGAAGATTTTTCAGACGCTGATGCTGAGCCACCTTCACTGCCTCACTCTGCACTCTTTGGCACACTGCATCATTGGATGTTAGTTCTATATGGTACAGGGAGCTTTCTTACCCTGAACATGTGAGAAGCCTCCTCATTGGCCAAACTTGCACATTACTTGCAGCCAGTCTCTTTTCACAATGCCATGTGTCACGAATGAGGGGTGAGGCAGGACATACAGTACAGACATACTTTATTTCAATATGTACCAAAACAAATGTAATAGAACCTTGAGAAACAATCAGGTGAAACATTAAAAAAGAAAAATAACAAGAGAAATAAATGGATGCAACACAAAAAAACTGTGAACATAAAGAGCTTAAATAATACAGTCAATCAGAATTAAACTTGTAAAATTATTATGAAACAGAAACAAACAAACAAGCAAACAAAAATAACATGAGTCCTCAAAGCAAGAGCCCAGTGGGTGCACAGCACCCTCCAGAGGCCAAACCTTAGATCATGCAAATTAGCACTTATAGAGTACCAGCTCAATGTTATGAGCTTAGACCTACTTATGTTAGTGGTGTCCTTATTTTATTTTAAAATGATGTTCAGTTTCACTTTACATTATTGGTTATACTGTATTTATTTCATTTGCAAAGCCAGTGGCATGTATACAGAAATTGCATTAATTTATTCTATATAGGCGGGTACCTCCGGGTACTCCGGTTTCCTCCCACAGTCCAAAGACATGTAGGTTATGTTAACTGGCATTTCCAAATTGGCTGCAGTGTGTGAGTGTGTGTGCCCTGCTATGGATTGGCACCCTGTCCAAGATGTACCCCGCCTTGTGCCCTAAGTCTCCTGGGATAGGCTCAAGGCTTCCTGTGACCCTGAATACAGGATTAAGCGGTGAGTGAGTGAGTGGTGAGTGAGTGAGTGAGTGAGTGAGTGAGTGAGTTATTCTATATGCTTTTACTGAGCTATGAGTGGCTGTATAGTTGATGTGAACTTATAGTTTTAGTAGGATTTATCCTTGGGAAAAGGGATCTTTTCTTTGGTTTTGTTGGTTTATACCTTATTCTTGTCTAGGCCCCCACTCTTTAAAAAGCCCCAAAGCTTTTGACATCTTCATCTAATTCACAGTGGGCAGGCTTTTGTTTGTTCCTGTCACTGGAGCGGAAGGGGCTCAGCTCTCCAAAGTGAGTGGTACAAGCACAAGCACTGCCACGGACGAAAAAGGCTGTGGAATGGGGGCTTTTTGAGTTTAGACTGGGGAAATAAAAGAGAACAGAACCCCACCACCACTACCACCTTCAGATCCTAACAATATGGTCATTGTAAGGCAATGAATAACGTGGCCACACTACCAGTGTAGGCTGCTCTGTAGGCTTTGACTATGAACCAGATTCCTTTCTTCAGAGTGAAAGAAGTCTAATCCATGTAAATATGGGGACTCTGTAGACAGAGCTTTCAATGCAGGAAGGGGGATGGGAAAGAGAGGGAGAAGGTAAGGGAGGGTCAGCAATTTAACCTCTGACCTAACAAATAAGGAGCATAAAAGTTGCAGAATTGACAAACAAAGAGAGACTCCCATGGCTGATTGAGTTTTCTTAATGCCACTTGGTTACATGAGGCTGACTGACAAATGCTATGATTTAAAATAAAAACGCAACGGTGATAAAAACGCAAAGAGCTGCATTGATGTATAAATGAGAATGGGGAATGGAGAGACACATGAGAGAGGAACCAACCAACCAAACAAACAAACAAACAATTATGTGAATTTTTTTTATTAATTATTAATTTTATTAATTATTCCATTTTATTCTTTATTAATAATATGCATTGTATCCTGTACGATCTGTCTGTGTTTCTGTCTATATGTCTGTTCATATTCTGTGAATCTACAAATCTTGTTTATCTAATAATTGCATGCTGCATGTTTTATACTCATCTACAGATGTCTATAGAAAGATAAGTCAGGCCTACAATGACGTAAATTGGTGGTGGACCACTTTTTACAGTTAAAGGTAGGAACAAGAGCTACAGCTATTTGTTTAAAAAAGCACCTGCTTCAAAAGATGGTTTCTGTGTGTTTGCAAGTGGAGCCATGTGTAGGTATGTGTAGCAGTAACCTTGCATACCCATACCATTGTTTTATTATTATTATTATTATTATTATTATTATTATTATTATTATTATTATTAATTTCTTTCTTGAGTTTCCACACACTTGCAAGGCATACTGATCAATTACATTCCTACAATTCATTCAAAGATCAGTAAAATACCCAGTGTTCATGAATAAAGATAATGTAATTGCCAGTGATGGTCAAACACTTCTCGGTTCTTTTTGAGCTTTTGTAACGTAGATAATAGTCACATAATTTTGTCCTGACCTTAAAATCCTGTGTGTGTGTGTGTGTGTGTGTGTGTGTGTGTGTGTGTGTGTGTGTGTGTGTGTGTGTGTGTGTGTGTGTGTGTGTGTGTGTGTGTGTGTTGGGGGAGGTGTTTGCAGAATGTCTACAAACACCTTGATTGCTTTATATGTTTTCTTTCCTTTTCATATGTTTTAATATCCAGTTCTTTGTTCCTTTTATAATTACAGCAGTGTTTTACTTAGAAAGTAGATGCTGTTGTGTAGCGCATGTACACACACACACACACACACACACACACACACACACACACACACACACACACACACACACACACACACACACACACACACACACACAATCCTTATCTTTCCTTCAGAATCTCTTTAAACAGTGGAGTGAAAGCTTTCTTCTATACTTTTTTTTACTTATTATGCCAGGGTGCAATTAAAAAGAGTAACATCCAAAGGACTGAACTTCTTATTCTCATTTTTTGAATGCTGGATTCAATTTCAAAAAGATTGCATTATTGATGGTAACCTATTCATAACTCATTAAGAAAGAGAAGGTGATTTTTAAATGATCAGATGATTTGTCTCCCTACTTATCTTATCAAAAGACACACACACAATGTGAAGAGAACTCACATGACTGGGACTAAACAGCTGTATGGCCATAAGAAAGTTAAAGTTAGTGAGAGTAATCAGGAAAAAAGATTTGCAAGGGAGTATAAAATACTTGGACTATGGAGCAATGGAAAAAGGTCATATGTTCTGATGAGCTGAGATTGACAGATTCCAGAGTGATGAGTGTGTCAGGGTAAGAATGGAAAGCGCAACAAAGTTAAGTGGCCACAAGATGAATCACCATATGGCCACATAATTTGATGAACTGAAGTCATATTCCAGGACTCCTAAGTGCAATTATGGGGAAAGTGTCTTTATGGGGGCATCATTCAAAAGGTGAATGATGAAATCTTAGAGGGAGTAACGTTTTTTAATTGGCCAGGCAGTGTTTATTAGCATGGATAAAAAAAAAAAAACTTTTAATCTTCAGTGAGTACTTTTGATGAGGATTTTGGCCTGGGCCATGTAGTATATAGATGTCAGCCTGGTCTGGTTTTGCTCGATCCTGGGGGTAAAAGAAGAAGCCCTTGTTCATTTGACACTCATCTTTTCTCCCTCATGAGTATATAATAAAATGTTGCTCACAGCTAATTCACATTTTACAAATTCAACCAACATTCCAAGCTGTAGCTTTAAAGACTGAGTTTTTTTTGTGTATTTGTATTTGTTTGTTTTTTTTTTCTCTCTAAATGTCAAAACTCCAGATCAATTACTTATATTATTTTTGAGACAATTGGCCACCACCACTGAGAAATAAATGCATGCACACACATGCTTGGTGAATATTTTCCAGGTAATGCAGGTTCCTCGCATAATCGAAAGACATGGGTAGGCATTGTGTCCCAAGTCCTCTGACGTAGATTCCAGGCCCCTGTGACCCTGTACAGATGTGGACAAACCAAGGACCCAACCTCTAAAATAATTCTACCAATGTGAAGCAACCCCTTTCATTTTAGGCCCTAGGTGAAGTTCAGTCATTCTTGTGGTTTGAATAATACAAACAAGCACTGAACCAATGGCTGATATTTTTGCCTTCATAAGCTTCCAGCTAAAGAAGACAGAGCTTTGACAAAACCTTTCACACAAAAAAAGAGTATGAGAGCTTTTCCTGACCTACTGAATTTATAAAAATGGTCCTAAACCCATCCCTTGTTCCAACCTTTACTTTACTTGAAGTTTTATTAAACTTGTTTGTGACAAATCTGAATTTACAACATTCATACTGCAGTCACTATATTCCATCTAAATTGTGTTCTTCATCACCAGGTTTTGCTGACCCATTTTACTATCGGTTGCCACTCTAGTGAGACCCCCTATTTTTGTTCACATTAATGTGTATGCTTAATAGAAGTGGGTGTTGGCCAATGTTTGTCTAAAGCCCCTGTGTTATGAATAAAATAAAATAATTGCTCAACCAATTTTTGAGCTGAAAAGTCAGTATAAATAATTTTGTTCATGTAATAGATAATCTGCTTCCACATGAGCTGCAGAAAGATGTACAGTGGAACCATGGATTGCGAGCATAATTCATTCCGGAAGCGTGCTCATATATATCAACTATATATAGAGGCAGACAATATATATTATACATATCAATATAACACTTGTAAATCAAAATTTACAAGAAATAATAAACAAGAAATAATTACAAGAAATAATAGAAACTCAAATTATTAGTTCCACAACCCAAAAAAGTAATACATAAAAATAATTAATACAAAATATAAAGTAAAAAAAAAAAATTACCTGCACTTTACCTTTCAAAAAAGTAAAAATAAATCCCGACAGATAAGTGTTTCCCTTAGTGTATGCGCGCATGCACTGTGTATGTGTGTGTGTGTGTTTGTGCATGCACATGCTGTGTATGTGTGTGTATGTGTGAAGCTAAAGTGTATAAAACAAAAGGAGGAATGACACCATCCCCTCTCCCTCCTCTCGTCTTACAATAACCCTTCTTCCTCTCTTATTTTTATACTGTGTGGGACGACTTTTATACACACATTAACAGAACTGTTGGAAAAATTAAAAAGGAACATCTTTAATGACACTACAAAAATAAAACAAATTAACCTTCACTTTACCTTTGAAAAGAATTGTTGTGTTTCCGCAGTGCAGTATTTCCATTAGAGTGAGTGAGTGAGTGAGTGTGTGTGTGTGTGTGTGTGTGTGTGTGTGTGTGTGTGTGTGTGTGTGTGTGTGTGTGTGTGTGTGTGTGTGAAGGCAAGAGGAGGAGGGAAGGGGCACATTGTCCACTGACACATACTAAGTGCAGTGCAGGCTGACACAAAGAGATACAATGGATCTTTAACCACTCTAATGACACTTGCTTTTGATTTACACGCGCACACACATGTTATAATAAACAGAACACATGCGCGTGGAAGGACAACTTTCACGCACACACATACAAACACAATATAAAAGATGCTTTACATGCACACACATGGTCACAGTGTTATAGTAAACAGTACACGCGTGCACGGATGTTGATTATACCAGTGAGAGACGGGCAATAAGACTGAGCAGGGGAGACGATTAACCACAATTTCGCACCCCGCGCGAGAGAAAAACCATTGGCTCACGTGACGGTCAGCATCAAAGAAGAAGCACATGTATGCAACATGATACTCTGTACTCATAAACCAAGACTTGCTTGCTTTTCAAGTCAAAAATGATAAAAAATTGTTGCTCGTCTTGCTGAATGTTCACAAACTGGGTTACTCGTAATCTGAGGTTCCACTGTACAGTAGTAGCCCAACAGTTGAAGAAACCCATTAAAAAGGGAGAACTTTCCTTTCTGTTGCTTTGGATGCTATGCAGCACTCTCCATGTTAAGAGGAACCCTTTCAAAGGGCTTCTCTGCTGGCAAGCTCTAAATAAAGATGCTCATAAAGCAGATACTGAAAATGTATCAGGCTAATGGGCAGATTTGTTTGTGTTAGTCCTTTGAGATTACACACAGGCATGGATGCATATTTTGCATCCACACCTGGATGCAACGGTTCAGCAGATTTTCCTTCTTCTTCTTTTTTTTTTTTTTGTGCTTTTGGCATGCACTCAAATTACTAAGCCAGCAAAATGAATTTCCCATGAAAGGAGGTGGTGTGAGTACAAATGTAAATTGAATGATATGGACAGATTTCTAATATGCTCACCAGAAGTGGGCGTTTACAAATGACCAGACCAGGAACATAAACTCACTCTGCTTGGTTTACTGGGTAATTCAGTTCAAATTTTGTGTGATTTTCAGTATACTCCATGGCAAAACAACACCAGCAATTCAAACCTTTCACCCAAAGCAAGCTCACGGCCAGGCTACTTAATGTAAGATCCCTAAGGATCATAGTGGAGTAGAAAGAAAACAAGAAGAGACAAGCAACCAGGGCAGAGAGGTATCTTGTCTTCATCAGCAAACACACACACACACACACACACACACACACACACACACACACACACACATACATATATATATGTGTGTGTGTGCTTGAAGACAATGATATATATGTATGAAAAGGACCTAAACTTCAAGGAGCTCCCCTATTCCTAGTCATTCTTTCTCAACACAATTGAAGGACACCAACAGCAGCAGGTCCCTGTGTACACAAGTTGCCTAGCAACTGGCACACTGGGACAGGACGATACCACAAGCTGCAGCTTAGGAAGCACTCACAGGCACACACTAAGCTTTACACACACACATACACACACACACACACACACACACACGCACACGCACACGCACACACACACACACACACACACACACACACACACACATCCATAATCCATGCTGGTCATAAATGTCCAGGTCCACACAACTACTTGGAATGTGCTGGGCTACTGTCAGACGAGAGGTTTCGGACTGTTGTCTCAATCTGTAGTCTTCATAACATGGCTGACTTCATCAGCTTAAAGGATCATATATTATTGCTCAAAGGTCCCATCGTCTATCCAATGGTTTGTTGAGGTTAGCAGATTTATTTCCCAGGTCATTGCCAAAAGCCCGGGTAGAGTTTGTGAGTTGTGTAGGGTGCCATTGAATGGTTTAGGCCCAGGAATGCAGTGGATTAGAAGAATTGTAAAAGAATTTGGTAGATTTTCAGAATTTCTTGTGAAGAAATCCTCTCATTGACTTGTACACCAAGTGTGGATTAACCTAGGCTGTTGCCGTCATAAAATAAAATCTGAAACCTCTTTTTTGCACTGTTTAAAAATGTATCTTTACTTTCTGGGTGTACAGAGTGTCAACAAAGATATAAAAGATAATAATAAAAAAAAACGTGTATTCAGAAGAATTTCATACAGGGGCACTTTTGACCATATAGGACAAATTTATATGAAGGATTTATTTGTGGTCAGCCTATTACAGAAATTGGAAATCCTTTTGAATCTGGTTTCCCTTAAGATTTCCTCTGCATGTCACCTCACCTTGCTTTCTTATTAAGGAGTAAATTGCTAAATCTATAAATAAATGTATACATATTTAAAATTATATTTGCTATGAAAAAAATATTTTTTTGAATTGCATAAATGTATTAACAAATAACATTCCATGAATTTTTTAGTCATGAAAAGTTTTGATTCTATTCTTGAGTTTATTTGAACCTTATACACACAGGAATAAGAATAACATGTATGAATAAATCAGTGTAAATGTACAGGGTTTTAGTGTAAAGGGTTCTTTTTCTCTTACCTTTACAAATTTAGATACATCACCAATCTAAAAAGCTGGTATGACTGGCATTTTATTTTGTATTGCACTTAAACCACTCATTTAATGTAGGAGTTATTATTAATATACTGTACATTGAGCTACTTTGATTTACTTTAGACTTAAGTCTAGTGGCAGACATTATTGTAAGTTAAACTTAAATTAAGTTATCAATGTTGCAACATCTCCCAGTGGATCTTCTTGGAGCAGCAGAAATGAAAATAAGCTTTCTGGTTTCTATTTTAGCTGTAGGCTAATGCTGGAATTGTAAAAACATTCAGTGTAAAATTTAACGGCATTGTTTTTAAAGATTGTAATTGCTATTTTTTCCATTTCCTGAGCAGTGCTTAAAACAAATTGTTCCTCACAGATCTTGAGTCTTGGTGCCCCAATTTGGAATTAGCATGGAACACTCTTATCAGGACAAAGATTTTCACTTGAATTGCATGAAATTAAGCAGCAAGATGACAGGTGACATGCTTCAGGAATGGTATACCATCGCTCTTGGGTTGTTTCATCTGGGTACGATGGTTCCTCCCACAGTCCAAAGACTTTGTTTTAATGCTCCTCACGGGGACGGCTCGGGAGTGGAGCACTGTGTTCTGGAAGGTCCATGACCCCTGCTGCTCCAACTTTGAGGACTTATATACAGACTCATACATACATTATGTGACTGTGACCATACCTAACTGTTATCTCTCTTTCTCTTCTCTTCTCTCTCTCTTCTTCTTCCTGTATGTCTCTCTCTGTCAAGCTACACATGCCTCACCTGAGATGCCAGTGATACAGACCCCCTCTCAACTCATCATGGTGTGCACACTTCCGGTTGGAGATCTCATTGCATGGAGGCCCTGTGTCGTCTGTTTGGGATGTGTATGGTGACTGGGGACACTTCCACTTTACCATAAAGACGGTCCTGGCCTCGGCTGTTGCTTACATCTGTCCTGTGTGTACTTGTGACTACTGTCGCTGAATAGTTCAGGACTGAAATTTCCTACAGTTTTGTACCTGTCAACCAGGGTAAAAAAAAAAACTACAAACCGGATGCTCTCTCCCGACAGTTTTCATACACCCATGACCCCACGCCCTGTGAAATAATTTTCTCTTCCCACTGCTTGCTGGTGATGGGTGAGCTAGATATTAAGACAACGTCAAGCAGGCCCTGTCCCATGGGCCAGGTAATGGCTCTTCGTTCCCCTTGCCCTACGCATGCAGTTCCTGGAATTGTGTCATCCAGGGTCCGCATGAACCCTGTTGTTAGTTTAACAATGTTTCTGATGGCCAACGTTAAAGAGGACGTCTCAAGCTTTGTGGCAGAAAACTCCAAACTCTCATTATCCACCAGTCTGTCTCCATTCCAATGTTGTTTGGGTTACCAACCACTCTTGAGGAGTAGATACAGGTTCTTATTTTACCTTATCTGCTGCTATCTTGCAAGAGGACCTGGTTGAAAGCCAGAAAGACTTTGCTATGATCTGTTGAAGCATATAAGAAACAGACAGATTATAGGTGATCTTAGGCCCTGAAATATAGGGTGGAGCAGAGAGTCATTCTTGTGGCCAGAGACATCTCTCTGAGAGTCTCCTTGATTCCATTGGGCCTTTTGGTATCACCACGATCACCAACCCTTGATCTGTCAGGCTCTTGCTTCCCGTCCGTGTTTGCTAGCTAACTACATCTATTTTACCTATAATTAGATAACTAACGTGGTTATTTTCTAAAAACTTTGTTTGTACGCTAAGACGGCTGTGCCAAATTACATGAAATTAATTATATTTAAGTACCATTGGTTAACGATGTAAAAATTTTTAGTAAAGTGACATCAAATAAAAACATCATGTGAATAAATAGAATAGTATTGCTGCATTTTAGAGAACTGAATCTAACCACCTACCATGAAAGGAAACTTTTCAATTCCAAGTAAAAAAAATAATAAACTAGAGGCAGTGTAATTTCTCATTAGTT
This sequence comes from Clarias macrocephalus, assembly GCA_011419295.1. Lineage (NCBI taxonomy): Eukaryota > Metazoa > Chordata > Actinopteri > Siluriformes > Clariidae > Clarias > Clarias macrocephalus. The sequence continues at coordinate 62,287 of JAAGKR010004088.1, forward strand.
TTACTTTGTTGAAGTAGCACTAACTTTGATTAGATTTGTGTTTGAATATTGTGTGAATTTAGTAAATGTCAGTGTAATCTAAATATCCTAAAATAAACTTCCTCAAAATGACGGAGAACTGAAAATTAGTAGTTGAATTATCTGATAACATTAGAGAATAACTGCAATTGATACAGAGTTTCCGGGGTGAACGCTGGTGCTGTTAGCTGCCGCTACTCTCAGGAGCGATACGTTTATGTTTTTCGGGAGCGATATGTTTGTTTTTCCGTAATTCTACCGTGTGTTGCTGCACCTGGGTAGTAGTCTAACTACAGTAGTGTTCAACCTGACCTGTCTACTGACCGGAGTTACTGTCGGCCTGTGTACTGTGTACTATACCTGCCCCTGGTTCCAAACCGGTTAGTCCCAGCTACTGTATTAGCGGCTTAGCGGCCGTTCGGCGGTTATTGCCGGCTCTCGCAGCTTTTTTGGCTGTTCTGACTCACTGGCGGTACTGCGGCTACCGATGGCCATTGGCGGCTGCTCTATCTACTGAGACCACTGGCGATTACCGGCGGCTGCTCCGACGACCACTGAGAGCTACCGGCGACAACCGGCTTTTGTCCGCGACTACCCGTCGGCTGTTTGCGCTATTGGTGGATACCAGGTGCAGACTAGCATCTGAGTTCATTTATTACTGTAGCTGCTTTATGCTCATAAAGCATAAAGATGAGTGCCACGCCATCTTTCTGTGGCCTACTGCCCTGGGCCTCTAATTAACGGGAAATATGAGGCTTGACTTGCATGTCCTGGCTATATTTGCTTGGATCATTCTTTCACTTATCTATAATCCAGTAGCTTCAATACTACGCTATCGGCATCTACGGCATCGGAACTTCTTCAACTTTGGTCATGTCACTCTCAGCCACCATCAGCACTGCTTCCACATAAGGATATTATTTACATACCTCGCCGTAAATATGTTCACCGGGGCTGTCGTCGGAATTACAACTTGACGACACGAGGGCAATACGCTCACTCTGGACTTCCAAACCTCGTCCACCTAGAAAAACTACACGATCTGTTGACCATAAAGTGTTGGTGCACCCCATCAGGTCTGCTGATACAGGTACTGTCTCTAGTGCTACTCTCTTTATTGGTCTATGGAACTTGCGATCACTCAGAACTAAAGGTCCCGTGCTTCACGATTTACTATGTGAACATAAGTTTGACTTCCTGTGTTTAACTGAGACTTGGCAGCACAAGGATGACTTTACAGAGCTTAATCAGTCTACCCCAACAGGATACACTTATGCTTGCAAACCACGCACAACTGGTCGCGGTGGAGGTTTAGAATTGATATATTGTGAGAAATGGAAAATGTTGCATGTTTCTGTTACTGAGTTTACCTCTTTCGAGTCTATGTTTTTACAAATTAATGGTCCAGTTCCAACCATTCTTGTTAATATATACCGTCCTCCTAAGGTTAATAGTGACTTTTTAAATGATTTTTCAATGTTTTTAACTTATATCAGTTCTCTGTCTCCTAAAGTGATTCTGGTTGGTGATTTTAACATACATGTTGATAATGAATCTAGTGCATGCACTAAGGATTTTTTGTCTTGTCTTGACAGTTTTGACATACAGCAATATGTAAAAACAGAAAAAACAAATTTTCCAACTCACCTGAAAAGTCACTCACTGGACCTTGTTTGTTTTTCTGGAATTACTCCTGTTGGTCTCACCACCTCTGATTTAACAATTTCAGATCATTTTCTGGTTTTCTTTAAAGCCTGTTTAATTTTAGCAAAGCCCAATAACCGTCGTACCATCACATTTCGGAATATTAAGAACATTGATATAACGACATTCACATCTGACCTTACTACTCTCCTTACGAAAGACTACTTAGCAACTCCGGATGGACTGGTATCTCATTACAATGAAGCGCTGCAGTCAACACTCAATATACATGCGCCTATAAAATCTAAATCTGTTTCATTTGTTAATTCTGCCCTCTGGTTTACATCTGATCTCTGTAAGCTAAAAGCTCAAGGTCGCCGTCTAGAACGTTTGTGTATCAAAACTGGACTTGTCGTTCATAAAGAAATGTATTCTGACCATATGAAACAATATAAAACCGCTATTAACACAGCGAAAACCGAGTACTATTCAAATCTGATCACATCTAATGAAGGTAATACAAGAACTCTCTTTACTGTTGTTAAAAACATTTCAAGGCCTCCAGATTCTCTGCCTTTACAGTTACATACAGTTGAATTATGTAACACTCTTCTCACTTATTTTTCTGAAAAAACTGAGAATATACATAAATCTCTGTTTGTCTCTGATCCTCCTCAAGCTCCTTTTTCCTTCACTCTTTCACACGTACTCAACTTTCCTCTTTCTACTTTTAAACTACCTTCAACCGACGAGATCGCTTCTGTTATTCGAAAATCTAAATCAACTACATGTCAGTTAGACCCCCTTCCAACTCAATTAGTCAAAGTTTGTCTTCCGGTTCTCTTACCATTCATCACTGAGATCATCCACTCTTCACTGACTTCTGGCATTGTCCCCAATCTTTTTAAAACTGCATTAATAACTCCTATACTCAAGAAACCAGGTGCTGATCCAAACAACTTTGATCATTTTCGTCCAATTTCAAATCTGCCATTTCTATCAAAAATTCTAGAGAAGGTTGTTTATATGAGCAATTTCAATCAGGTTTCCGTCCTCAGCATAGCACAGAGACTGCCCTTGTTAAAATATCGAATGATCTCCTGGTAGCAGCTGATTCAGGACTCCTGTCTATTTTAATACTTCTCGATTTAACCTCAGCATTTGACACCATCTCCCACAATATTCTATTAGAAAGACTGAAGTCCATTGGAGTTGTAGATACTTCTTTGGCTTGGTTTTCTTCATATCTCTCTCACCGCACTCAATTTGTTCAGCTTGGCCAGACCAAATCTGCATCCTCACCCATCACTGCAGGAGTCCCTCAGGGGTCAGTTTTGGGGCCTTTACTATTTATCATCTACTTGCTGCCCCTGGGGTATATTTTCCGGAAATATGGTGTCCTATTTCACTGCTATGCTGATGACACCCAGCTCTATATTTCTTCCAAGCCTAATTCTGACCTTCCTCCATCTTCTCTTTCAAACTGTTTAGCTGAAATTAAGTTATGGTTCTCAAATAATCTTCTCAAACTTAACAGTAGTAAAACTGAAATACTCCTCGTGGGCACTAAAAATACTCTATCGAAGACCAGTAGTTTTTCGTTAAGTATTGATGCTTCCACAATCTCCGCTTCAACACAAGTTAAAAGCCTGGGTGTTATCCTTGACAGCACTCTATCCTTTGAAGCACACATTAACAATATCACCAGGACAGCGTACTACCACATCCGAAACATTAACCGTCTACGCCCGGCCCTCTCAATGAGGAGCGCTGCTATTTTGGTACACGCTCTCGTCACCACACGCATAGATTATTGCAATGCTCTTTTTTTTGGTCTTCCCCTCAAACTCCTACACAAGCTGCAGTTAGTACAGAACTCAGCCGCTAGAATACTAACTAGAACTCCTACAATGGA
>JAAGKR010004089.1:0-65862 GCA_011419295.1 Clarias macrocephalus
GACTTGGGGCACGAGGTGGGATTCGTCCTGGACAGGGTGCCAATCCATCGAAGGGCACACACTCACACACTCATTCACACACTATGGGCAATTTGGGAACACTGGCTAGCCTAACCTGCATGTCTTTGGACTGTGGAAGGAAACAAGAGTACCTGGAAGAAACCCACCGAGCACGGCGAGAACATGAAAACTCCATGCACACAGAGACGGGAATCGAACCTGGTGGAGGGTTCGAAATCGTGGAGGTGCAAGTGCTAACCACTACACCACCGTGCCGCCACGATTTCTAAGTGTCTAACTTGTTTACTGTTATCACATGTTATAGCGACTACGACAATTACTCCCTCAATAGAAAAAAATACTGCCATGTATTATTTAATATCATATCGACATTTAGGGGAAACGCAGTTCCGCAAATGCAGAATCTAAGAAGTAAACAGTGTTAATTATATTAATGACTCTGTAAGAAAGGTCTGAAAAAGATGGCATAGCTCTGTGTGGCTATTATAATACTAGCAGGCACACTCACTATTTTTGATTGTGCAGAGTAACTGAACCCAGTCATGAGAGTAAAAACTCCACATGTGGGAATGCCTTCGAGCGAGGTCAGGACTGTACAGTGGGTGTGGCGATAACCCCTGTTCCTGTAACGTGCAAGTGGTGCTGGCGGATATGACTGTGTGTACAGACCGATGCGTCTCTTCCGCAAGTTGACAGCAAGTTATTCTCTCGGTTTTCCAGTGAAAATGTTCACAGGAACGACTGCAGTGAGCTCCAGGATCATCATTCACAAGCGTGCAGCATTATTTAAAACTTCTTTTTTTTTACTGCAGCTAAGAGTCTCATCGCCGTCCTGTGCTCAAAGTCTTCTGTAAATGTCAATCGGTTTTATGCCTTCATTTACCAGACATTTCATCACAAGTTTGACTCAAATGCCCCCTGTATAAATTCACAAACAAAGGGGTAAAGCCTTTTCATTTACTTTTTGGCACCCACATCCGATCTTTTGATGAATGTTTTTAAAGTGCATTATTCTGGACTTTTGTGGAAAGAAAAACCACAGTGCAACACCGGGAATGTGAGATGTGACACCCCGCCTGGATGTGATCTGCATTTAAGGCTGTTATGATTTATTCCACATCACTGACACATCCGCAACACATCGTCAGCGGTGATTGAGGAGGTGGATGTAAAATACAGTAGAGCGTGTCATGAAGGTGAATGAGGTGGATTATTTATTGCCGTTCTTTTCTCCAAAAAAAATACATTTGGCGGAGGAATGAAAAGCAGACAGACTAAACACACTATGCCCAGTCATTAAAAGTAGAAATCATACTACACTTTTAGGAAGACAGCTGTCTTTAAGTGTGTTTTGATATTGCAGTAAAGCCACTTTATAATGTGACATATTGCTCAACACTAACATTTTTTTGTGGTGAGCTATTAAATAATATTAGATTTTTTTAGGGCGTAAAAAAAAAAAAAAAAAAAAGAATGAAATTAGGCGGCACGGTGACGTAGTGGTTATCATTGTCGCCTTGCACCTCCAGGTTCCAGGGTTCAACTCCCACCTCAAGTCTGTGTACATCCTCTCCCCTGTCCTTGGTGGGTTTCCTCCGGGTACTCCAGTTTCCTCCCACAGTCCAAAGACTAGGCAGATTAGGCTAACTGGTGTTCCCAAATTCACCTGTGATGGGTCTGCACCCTGTCCAGGGTGTAACCCACCTCGTGCACACACTTGAACTGTCTGCGGTGTTGGCCAAAAGTATTAAGACAATATACGCCATGTATTATAGTTTCCTATGTGCATAAAACTGGCTATGTGCCAATGATATTCAGCTTCTGGAGCCGTGGCCTGGGTTACCTCCCAATAGAAAACTGTTGGACGATGGTGAAGGAGGCAGGAGGGGTGAAGGAACCGTCTTCAGGAAGCAATAAAGCGAGCATGGATTGAACGAGTGACACCAGACGGATACTGCAGGTTTTGAACAATAAAGGACTCCGTAGTAAATATTGATCGTTGCCTAGCATCATATAACAAATGACTCTTATTATCTTGATTGTACCGAAATTGAGACCGTCATTAAAACATTGATGTTTCCTTTCGTCAATACGTTTGGTCACCACTGTACTGTAAGTGCATAGTCACAAAATTAGTAGTGAAAGTCTTTTGATTTTTGATTTGATGCCACTGTTTCACTTTTCCAACAAATGAAAATGTTATATAAGAAGCTCCAACTAAAAATATATAGTTGATGAGCGGGCCCAAGCACTTGCGGAAACCCACCTAGCATGGGGAGAACCTGCAAACACCATGCACACAGACCCCGAGGTGGGAATCGAACCCAGAACCTGGAGATACAAATCGACAATGCTAACCACTACAGGGTTATAGACTTCTTTTTATTCAACCTTGATGTTAAGCAGAAGCAAGACTACGTATACTGTATTTTTAGCCTGGTGAGCAGCAGCTCTACGTGCACGAGACAGAAACAGTAAAGAAACAAGATAGAGATGTACGAATGAAGAATTGATAAAAGACCTCATTTAGAGTTTCATAAAATTATGAATAGAAAGTCTTTGATGAATAATGGAATATAAATTGCTGTTGCTTCTCCATCCAGAGCTCTGGACTGTTTTATAAATGTGTGTGTGTGTGTGTGTGTGTGTGTGTGTGTGTGTGTGTGTGTGTGTGTGTGTGTGTGTGTGTGTGTGTGTGTGTGTGTGTGTGTGTGTGTGTGTGTAGGAAACGAAGACACGGTTTCCACAGTTCAGAATGTCCTTTTTGGCCTCGACTTTTTCTTTTTTTTTTTATTTATTTATTTATTTATTTTCTCTTTTTATTGCCCACTGTTGGCTTGTCTATTTTTGAAACATCTCCACAAGGGGAACAAGGTCGATTTCAAAGGAAGAATCAGCACTGGGATGATTTTTTTTTCTTTTTCTTTTTTTTCCCCCCATGTTGTTGTGGTTGATGCTTATCATTTATTTATATATTTGTCTGTTTTCTTGTTTTCTGTCTGAAGGAAGTCTTAGTGCTGGATTTATCTGTCTACTCTTCCTGAGAGACCGTGCTGGGTCAAGGCGTGTCTCTCGTCTCTGTATTTCTGTGCGCGTGTACCGTTATGTACGTGTGGCGGGGTAAACGAGTTTACATCCCAAAAAAATAAATAAATAGAAAATGACAGGAATGAAAATGAAAAGTCTAAATGTGAAGTGATATAAGCGACCCGGCATCTAAATATATTTCCTTCGAGTGTTACGTGTGTGTTTTTACAGGTCATGGGGAACGCTGCTTGTTGAAGTTTGTTCACAGGGATGTTTTGTGCCCGTATGCAAACGAGCTCCACTTTCCTCAACCCAGTGAAAGTGGAAGATGAGAGGTTAATGATGAGGTTAATGTGTGTGTATATACACACTGCTGAGCTCATTTATTATGAAATTTAAGATGAAATCATTAGCAGTAAAGGATACACACACACACAGAGATCCGGATCATTTCACGCCTGGATGCGGTGAGGCTAGAGGCCAGGTGTTAAACCCCTTCCAGACCTTTTATACAACCGAGCGCAGATAGCCCTGATCCACCCCAATCACAGCGAACAGAGCACGAGTTCAGCCTACAGTCAGGAGTTTCTGAGAGGAGAGCTGCAAAACTGACACACGCAAACTGGGACAAAACAACAGCGGTGAAGTCACGCGGAAGTGTAACGTGTTCTAGATATTTGGAGCGAAGGAAGAAGGAAAGCAGGGAGGAAGGGTGAATCTATAAAATGATGGGGAAGGAAGGAAGGAAGGAAGGAAGGAAGGAAGGAAGGAAGGAAGATTGCTGGATTTAAATAACGTGGAGGAAAGAAGGAAGGAAGGAAAAAGAAAGAAAGAAAGATGGGGAAAACAAGTAAGGAAGGAAGGAATAAGAAAGAAAGAAAGAAAGAAAGAAAGAAAGAAAGAAAGAAAGAAAGAAAGAAAGAAAGATGGGGGGAAGGAGACGTGAAGAAAGAAGAAACACAGGAGAAAGAAATGAAAGAGATAAGGAAGAAAAAAGAAAGAAGGAAGTGAGGAAGAGTGGGGGATTAAAATAGTAAAGGAGAAAAGGGGAAGGGCCGAAGGAAGGAAGGAACAAAGAAAGAAGAGTCTAGTTTAACACTTCAATTCATATTTATTTGTTTTGTTCATGTACTTATTTACAAGCCTGATTTATAACTTGTTTTAATTTAATTTGTTTACATTTTCCCGTTTCTGTATTTCTGACTAAATGAAAACTTTTCCCCGTCTGCGTCTCCGGTCCTGCGTCTTCCCACACAGCCCTGAGCAAACATTTAGTTTTTTGGCTTAATTATGTGCATTTGGAACCGAATCAAACTGAGACCACAAACAAACCATAAACATTCATTTCTTTCATTCATACTTAATGAAGAGCGTAACGGCTGAGTGAGCGCCGAAGAATTAAACAACACTGGAAAAAAATCTCACTTCATTTATGTATTTGTTTTCAACCTTATCGCATGTATACGATTGTCTTTGAGTCCATGTGGAGATGGAGTGTGACTTTTCACTTTTTGGTAAAGCGCTCGCCCTATCATCCGGAGATCACCGGTTCGAATCCCGGGTGATGCTGTAACCTCTCGCAGTCGGAGGTCTAGAGAGAGCTGATTGGCCGAGCTCTCTCAGAGGGGAGGGATGAGAGGTACTTGGTGCTCTCACATTAATCACGGCTCTACAGCCAATCAGAGGCATCTGTGAGCTCACGCGAGCGGAAGGAGCGGATAGCGCTGTCCTCCGAGTGTGTTACGCCGCCGCCAACGGTGCGTGAGCAAGCGGTTCGAAAAGATACGGTCGGCTGGCGTCACGTGATTCAGAGGAAACACGTGATAGTCTTCGGCTCTCCCGGCTGAGTGGTAGTAGTAGCCTTAATGTGGTGCCCCCTAGTGACGGTGAGGAATTGGACACGACTAAATTAGGGAGAAAATCCAAAAGAATTTTATTAATTAAATAACCAGTACACTTTTAATTACATAAGCATATTAATTTCTCATACAGAGTGTTTAATCTCCAAAAAAAAAAACTTAACTTTGATGTACAGTTCACTAATTACTTTTAAAAATTGTATTTGTTAGGAGTGGTAGTAGGAATAGTAATAGCAGGAGTAATAGTTGTAGGATTCGGAGGAGGAGGAGGAGGAGTAATATTAGTAGTATTAATAGAAGGAGGAAAAGTAGCAGGAATAGTAAAGTGAACAAAAATGAACACGTGCATGGCACCAAATCTCAACATCCAAAAACTGATCTTGTTAGACGGGATTTATTTGTTTATTTATTTTTTTTTTTTCCAGGTCTGTAAATCTTTTTTTAAGGCATTTGGATATGGAGATGCTGAGATGCTTTTCTGCTCACCACAATTGTAAATGAGTGATTACACTGTATGTTATATATTATATATGTTTCCATGAGGGGTGTTCAAGCCAAACCGGGACTTTTCTCTTGAACAAAGTTGTAAAAGTCTTCAAGCAAAGTACGGTCATCATTCACGGACGGTTTTAAAAATGCCCGTACGGCCGTGGATGATGATCCCAGCCGAGGTGCCTCGAAATCCCCCTGGAGTCATGAACGTTCGGCCTGGCCCTTGAAAATCGATGGCTAACTTGTTGCCAACTTGTGGAAGAAATGAATCTGTCTGTACACACAATCATTCACCGTCACCACTTACACACAACAGGAGTTATTGCCACATGGCCCGTACAGTCCTGACCTCGTTTCAAACCAGTTTCTGTGAGGCCAACGTTTCAGACATGGCTCCTGGGACAACTTTCTCCCTTGATGGTATCCAAGCACTAATGTCATTCTGCGCAATCAAAAGTCCCGGTTTGACTTGAACGTCACTCGTATGAGCTTCCTGGCGGCTCATTCAGTGGTGCCATTACTAGAATACCGACAGCCATGCCAAAGTGACAGAGATCACACATTTTCTCTGATCTAATGTGTGATGTGAACATTACATGCCACTCTTGTCCCGTATCTGCATGATTGTATGCATTGTACTGCTGCCATGTGGCTGGGTTGTCTTGTCTTGCATCAAAGGCAATTGCTTTAAGATTACGTGGGGAAGCCTACGCTAGCTTCCCTTAAAATTTAATTAAAATGTGGAGATGAAAGTTTAACCCAAGTGTCTATCATTTTCATCCATCTTGGAGGAATTCAATGATTTAGCGCATCAGAGGATCAAGGAAAAGGAAGACGTATGAGGAGAAGAAGGAATAGATGTAGGAGGAGAAGGAGTAAGTGTAATAAGAGGAAGACAGTGAGTAATAGGAGGAGGATGGGAGGTGGAGGAAGAGGGTATAGGAGGATGAGGAGGAGGAAGGTGAGGAATGGATGGCAAGGGGAGGACGAGGAAGATAAGGATGAGGAGAAAACAGTGGGGTGGGGGAGGGGTGATTGAGTCCCACTGTGATGAAAAGAAGACAGGCATCCTTTTTTTTTTTTTTTTTTTTTTTACGGACACAGAATGTAGACAGACACATTATAACCATCACCTCCAGACCTTACATCCGTCTTTAGCCTGATATTGCTGTGCTAGGCTTTTGTAATACCTGGACCTTGGAAACACACACACACACACACACGCACACGCACACATGCACACGCACACACTGCAAAGTCAGCACTGAATAGCAAGGCTTTTAAACCATGTGCCAAAGTGCATTGGTAATTTCCATAAATACACCTGACTTTGCCCTTTTCGAGCATTAGAGGAATTTTCACTGTCTTTTTTTCTTCTTTTTCTTCTTCTTATTAATGTTTCTCCTGCAGAAATGCTAACATATACACAAACACAGCATTTAAAGTTCATTTCCATTTCATCTCCTCTCCCAGCCTGCATCACCAGCATGAATCACAAGCATATCACATCAGTGGCGCTGCTGAACAGCAGGACATTTTAATGCAGTGGCTGAGACGATTAACACAAAACTGTCACTTGTTTTATACGTGTCTTCATGCATTATAAAAAATAATAACAATAATAATAATTATTAAAAAAATAATCGGGTGAAAAGCCTGTTTAATGCATATAATTATTATAATTATTATAATAATTATAATAATATATTATAATTATTATAATAATTATAATAATTACAATTATATATATATAAAACTATATAACTATTATATAACTGTACAGCCAGCTCAAAAGATATTTAAGTAATCTTAATTATATTATTATATAATTATCATAATATTATATCACCATAATATATATCAGGCTATATCACACAGCAATACATTTAATATTAAAATATTTATACAAGTTTCCTTTCCTGAAGTGTGTGTATAATTTTTTGCCTGATCCTATATAGTGTGTGTGTGTGTGTGTGTGTGTGTGATTGTGTGATCTCTCTCTCTCTCTCTCTCTCTCTCTCTCTCTCTCTCTATATATATATATATATATATATATATATATATATATATATATAATATTGTCATATTATTATCAGAATATTATAATAGATATATCATTATATAACACATAGCCATACATTTAATATCCACCTGTCCACCAAATCTCTATCTTCCATTCAAACATCGCCACCATGGGCAAGAACAAAAAGCTGTTACAGGAGGTCAGGGACAGGACTGTTGACCTGCACAAGGCTGAAATCAGCCACAGGGGACACCTGTTGGAGTACATATTTGTAAATGGAAGAAATAGGGGGAGAAAATCATCAATTACCCTCATTCTGGAGTCCATGCAAGATTTCACCATGGTAAGGTTTCATGGGGTCAGGTAAAAATGAAAAAACCCTTCATTTCTTTGTAAATCTGCAGGGGATGATGTACCTATTTTCCCCACCGTTAAATGCCTTTTATTGTACAAGACCATGGAATTAAAAGATGTGTCCAGACTTTTGACTGGTTTTGTGTACGTACTGTATGAATACACAAACATGTCACTTGGGCAGCTCTGATTCTGAGCTCTTGTGCTGTAAATCTGCACATTTGAATAATCTGTAAACAATTTTTTTTAAATCAAATTTAATGTATCAATTAGTGCTTCATATAAATTAATTAAAAACCAAAGAGACGTTTTCTTTACGGCAAGTTAACTGTTGGGGAAGAGAAACTAATTATAGGAGCAGAAGCAATACGTTTATGCTGGTAATTTCCCACCATTTATTTTCCCTTCTTTGTCAGGACCAATAAGCTCGTTTTAATCAAAGCCGTTATCAGGCGAGTGTTTTATTGCTGTGCTGTTTCAGTTCGATTGTGGATCAAATAGTCAAAGCTGGGGAAGAAATAGTGCTGGGGAAAGTAGATATGACGGAAAACAATTCACGACCGAGACAATAAAACACATCATTTGATTGTGATGTGAAATTTAGAGTGATACAGTAAGTTATATGAAGAGGTTATACGAATTAGCAATTTAATCCAGTTTGCATGTTAGTTCATCCAACTGATATTAAAATATGATTCTATTCTAAGTCTACAGTTAATAAGGTGTACATCGTATATTTGTATTTATAAAATATGAAAAGTGCCATACAAATGAAGTTACTTACAAAAAAAAATGTATGAATTATGGAGAAGTAACGTTATCTTGATATGACAAGTTCCAAACATTTAAAGTATATAACGGTCAAGTGGTTTTCATTCATGTATAGAAATTAGTTCCAGCTGTGAGGTATATATATATATATATATATATTTTTTTTTATAATTATCCATTGGTAAGATTTAAACATGTATGGAAGGTTCTCCAAGGTGATCCAAACAAAGTTTTCTGATTATGGGAAAATTTTCACTATGAAAGCATTTATGTTTTTGTTTATTCATTTGTTTTCATTTGAGATATGTCTAGAGAGGGGAAAAAATGGTGAAAGTTTATAGATATAGATATAGTTATACACTGCCTGGCCAAAACAAAACAAAAAAAGTTGCCTTTTCAGAAGCATCAATTAATTGGGCTGCATCAGGGAAAGAAAGCAACTAAGGAAATTCGAAGTTAATAACTAGGTTTAAACTCTTTGAACACATTATCCGAACACCCATCATGCACAGCGTTATGATCTGGGGTCAGTTCAGCTGGTCAGCAACATCATGTGGCAATAATAAGAAGTCAGCTGACAACCTGAATGGAGTGACCATGACCTGCTATGGAGTAGCATGAGGAGTTAGTAATTATTTTCGGCTTTTTTTGGCTACCACATTGTGTGCTGTAATCAAAGCTAGAGGTGACTGAATGAAATCTTAGAATGCAGAACCTTTTTTGTGTGTGTTCAGGCAAGTGTAAAACATAACTGTACATTTTATTATTTAAAAAAGAAATCAGTGATATGAATATATCATACCACACTTCAGAACATCTGGTTGGTAGCAATAACTTGGCTTTGTGTTGTCGATTATTTTCCTATGACGACACACCCCGTCAGGTATTGTTCCTTAATTAAAAAAGTCTTTCATTTTCCTTAGCGTTCCATCAGATTAATAAGAGCTGTTGAACTAAAATGGTAATACTGTATGTACACCCGGGCTTTTGGACCCTTCTGTGTGCACAGCAGCCAGTATCCATTATTAACATCTGTAACAGCTGGAGAAATAAAGGTCCCGCGTTAGTGATGCAATGTTAATGAGAAAGTTTCGGGGCCCGAGGAAAGACATCTACCATCGCGGAATTTTATTACACCTGGTGCGCTTCTGGAGATTAGGTGAGGCTTGGGTGAGATCTAGAAGGTTGATTTAGTGCAGGAGTGAATGTGAGTCTCTGGCCCAGGGGCTCTCAGTCGCTCACGTCCCCTGGTCCAGGATAACCGTGAGGATTTATGAGCACAGCAAGCTGTCCGCTGGAGCTTTCTTTAATAATGAGATGAGCTCGGGGGCCGAAGCCACTTCGTCCGCTCTCACTCTTATCAGCTCCTGGGCCTTGGGGCCTGGTGATAGGACAGAGCCGCGTGTTCCTTTACAATGTTATTCCGTTCCCTGTGGAGGGATTTTCCATCATGCGCTAATAGTGAGTGTGCCTGCTAGTATTATAATAGCCACACAGAGCTATGCCATCTTTTTCAGACCTTTCTTACAGAGTCATTAATATAATTAACACTGTTTACTTCTTAGATTCTGCATTTGCGGAACTGCGTTTCCCCTAAATGTCGATATGATATTAAATAATACATGGCAGTATTTTTTTCTATTGAGGGAGTAATTGTCGTAGTCGCTATAACATGTGATAACAGTAAACAAGTTAGACACTTAGAAATCGTGGCGGCACGGTGGTGTAGTGGTTAACACTTGCACCTCCACGATTTCGAACCCTCCACCAGGTTCGATTCCCGTCTCTGTGTGCATGGAGTTTGCATGTTCTCCCCGTGGTTAGTGGGTTTCTTCCAGGTACTCCGGTTCCCTCCCACAGTCCAAAGACACGTAGGCTAGGTTATCTGACATTCCCAAATTGGCCGTAGTGTGTGAATGAGTGTGTGAGTGTGTGTGTGTGCCCTGCGATGGATTGCCCTCCTATCCCAGGAGACTTAGGGAACATAGTCAGGGTACACCTTGGATGGGGTGTCAAACTCAGCCCTCCAATTTTATTTGGGTTTAGGACTGGATGCAGTGGCTATGATTTTGGTGTAAATCTTCTTCTCCATGGAAGGAAACCTACTACCTACCACCAATGCTCTTTGGGAGGAAAACCACCATGCACACAGACCTAAGATGGGAATCGAACCCTCGACCTTGGAGGTGCGAGGGCACAGTTCTTACCACTACACCACCACCGTCACCCTAAAACAACTTTAGGGTGGTAAGATTAATTCTCCTTCTCACATGGCCATCTACCTCCCCTAAAGGGACATGGGTGGAAAAACAATTAATGTTGGAGGAAATGCTAGGCAAAATATATATATATAGGCTAACATGATATGGGTGAGAAAAAAACATTTAAGCTAGGGGGGAAAAAATTGTTCGGAAAGTTCGCGAGATCTTGCAAAAAAAAAAAAAAAGTTTGCGAGATCTCGCAAAACTTGACTCTTCAGCGTTGCCGATTTATTCCAGCAGGTGGCAGCAATGCTCCTAAAAGCTTGATCCTTGTCCGTGCAATACCGATCCAGTCCAGCGAGGGTCAGTAATGCGCCGAAAAACTGGCTGCCAACCGCTAAAAAATATAAAGAAGCATACGGGGGGGAGTTAATACTCGGATTAGAGTTGCACGTGCGTTGTTAAACAGGCATGGAGAGAATGACTAAGTAGAATTACTGAGTAGATGAGTTTTACTTTCAGCTTGGCGTAAAATATAAAGACATTCCGTTTGTACTCGGAGCGCGCCCTTTCTGTATTTTGGCGCCGGAAATATGAGTCACGTGGTCTCAATTTCTTTCCCGTTTTTTTTTTCTTCCCCAGAATTTTTTTTTCCTTTAACGGATTTTTCCCCTCCTCAATGTCCCTTTAGGGGCTCCGTAGCCATCTGACACCACATCATCATTGCTTATTTTCCTACAACAGTATGCCTCATTGAGTTGTATTCCATAAAGCACATGTACCATAGTAAGGCTACCTGGTTTAATCACCACCATGTCCTTTCAGAAAATGTTCCTTCACCTACTCCATACACTGACATGCTAAGGTTTTCTTTTAATGTTTTTTTTTCTTCTTCTTTTAAAATCTGGTTTAAATTTATTTATTTTAAAAAAATGCGAGCCACCAGAGTTGACTTTCTACTCTGCGTCCATTAGATACTGGCTGTGCACGATATTACGCCCTATTGATCGTAGGGAGTTTATCTATTACCATAGCTAAGTGTTTTCCAATCCTTTGTCTCTCACTTTATTGAGCAGCATCTGATTTACGCCTGGTGGTGTCGAGCAACGAAGTCAAAAAAAAAAAAAAGCTTGTTTTGGGTAATATTTCTACTCAGCCTTAACTTTAAATCCACCTCGGTCGTGCCAACGTGGTGCCGCTCCGGCTCCTCTGTCTGTGTGCTCGGTGTGGTGTCCGGCACCAAGACGTTGGCAGCGGTTCCTTCGGGTGCTTTAAGTGGAGCTGGTGCCGGTGCTAAATTATTATACGTGCATAGACGCCAGGCTGTGGGAATGCTTACGATTGCAAATTCACAAAAAAAAAAAATAAATAAAAATCGATCCTCTGGAGAAGCCTGTTAATAATCAGCAAGATTTTAGACACTTGAATAGATCGTAGATCATGCATTTAGTGTTTGCAACCACACGAGCAGCCTATCCCAGATGACTCGGGGCATGAGGCGAGGTACACCCTGGACAGGGTGCCAATCCACCGCAGGGCACACACACACATACACACACTCATTCACACACTACGGCCAATTTGGGAACGCCAATTAACCTAACCTACATGTCTTTGGACTGTGGGAGGAAACCGGAGTACCCGGGGGGGAAACCCACCAAGTGCAGGGAGAACATGCAAACTCCATGCACACAGAGACGGGAATCGAACCCAGACCCTGGAGGTGCAAGGCGACCACTACACCACCGCGCCGCCATCTCAATCTATATAATTCTTATGTTTATCGTGTTGCGCATTTAACATAAATAAATAAATAAATAAAACGCTTTTCAGGAATATCCTGAAAGTTGCATGATTACCACATCATGAAGTTTTCATGGGGTATCGTTCCGATGCAGCTCAGTATACAGCTGCGAGTAGTAGGTGTAATGGTTCAAGCGAAACCCCCAAACTGTGCGAGAGCATCCTCAGAACTTTGTACAGGGGTTTTAAAAGAGATGGAATTTGAAATTTCTTGACATGGCTAAAACCCCCAGATGGGAGTATTAAAGTCTGTCAGTCAAACATGAAGACCTGAGCTTGTTTCCAAGTGCTCCCTTATACGCGCCAAAACCCATATCATCTATTGGTGATAGCACTTGTGTGTGTGTTTGTGAGTGTGTGTGTGTGTGTATAAAAATTCCCCTCCCACCGTCACTCAGAAATTCTTCTCACCCTCTCCTATCTCTCTCACCACCTTGCCGGCTTCGCACAGAGTCAGATAAAGAGAATGGGGAAAGTGTGTGTATGTGTGTGTATGTGTGTGTATGTGTGTGTGTGTGTGTGTGCGTGTGTGTGTGTGTGTGTTGGGGGGGGAGGGGGGGATTTAATTTTATATTAGTTAATAAAGACATATCACTGTCTTCTCGCTCACACGCTTCCTCTCAATGGATGTGCCACACAATTTCTGCTATCTAACACTTGCCTTTATTAGTGCAACACAGATACTGGCACTCAGGGGATCCTCTTACAGGTTTCCTGCGTGCCATCCAGTCACGGCCTATTCTTGTATTTCTGCTCGTTAGCATGTGTGCATCGAGACGAGGAGGTGTGTCGGTGCATCCTCAAAAGTGTTTCTCGTGTTTACCGGGTGACTCTTTGCTCTAGAATCGGTTCCCACAAGCTAATTCTCATCCGCTCATGTGGATTCATATAGAAATGATAATAGTGTCTAGGACATGGGAAGCAGGCTTTTGGATATCAAATATACTGTATAATAAAACCCATCGATGTGTATGTCGAAGCGATACGATTTCTGACATTTTTCATATTGAAACTGGAACTGCTTTCTTAGAGTTGTGCCAAGCGATCCTGTGCCAAAGGCGCCTGTGCCAGGTGAATATCATTACAACAAAAAATAATGAAACAAACAAAAAATATATATATATATACATGAGACGTCTATGGTGTTGAAGTGCTCGGTGCATGTCTGCGAGGAAGGTCGTTGAGGACATCACATGGCTACGGATCAGAGGGGATGAACCGCGGTCCACGGATGCTACTCAGAAGCAATAAGTCAGTATCCGATTTAGACATCCTGGGTTTGCTTGCGTGAGAGTGTCTGATGTTGCACACTTAGTGACCTCGAGTGACCTCACTGATTATGCGTCCCAGAGAATCAGAAGATCCACATTAACAGGCAGGCAGAGCTGAGGAACTCACTCGTACGGTTGTTGCATGGAAGCTAATCAGTGCTGGGAGAAAAAAATAAATAAACAGCATGTGTATGTTATTTAAGATGAATGTGAAATTTTATTATTATTATTATTGTAGGTCTATAACACACCCCTTTCACACCCTCACATCAATGATAAGCTGATGTGCATAAAAATCAATGTATCAGGATTGTTCAAGTCAAACCGGGACATTTGATTGCGCAGAATAACTCTATATAATCCGCTGCTACACTAATGCACTTATGCCAGTGTTTCATAAGTGCCTGGATACCATCAAGGTCGTAAGATTTCTCAGTACGCCAGAGTCATGATCAGACTGCCTGCTTCACGTCTGAAACGCTGGCCTCCCAGGAACTCCTTTAATGGCCCGAACATGGAGGTGGAAATGGCTTGGAGTGAGGTCGGGACTGTATGAGGGATGTATGAGTAACTCAGAGGCGAGTTCTCGTAACATGCAAGTGGTGCTTGTGAATGATTGTGTGCACATTTCTCACAGACAATTGGTCACAATTTGACCACAAGTTATCCGTCAATTTTCCAGGATCAGGTATTCCACTGGCTGAATGTTCGCGGGAACGTCATTCACGAACGGCATTAAAGAGCCTTCTTTAAAATGTTTGCCCCATTTAAATGTTTTACTCGGACTAAGGGTATCATCACCGTACTGTGCTTAAAGTCTTCTGTACATATCAACTGGTTTCATGCCTTCATTCATGGGGAGTCCCGGTTTGACTTGAACGCCCCTTGTAAAAGGAAGTCATAGAGAAGCATAAAACATAGAGCGAATATCATTAAATGTTAAACCTATCGTATTATTTAGTCTCCATACAAAGTCTAAGCCGTTACAATAACCGTTTTTCATGCTGTAACACCGCACAAAGCAGTACTACAATAAATTGCTCATCTATTTGAGGTCTCAGACTTCAATGTCTGGCAGTGACAAATAGCTAAGCGCAGATTTTACATTTTATAAAACTGCTGAGCCACACAAGATCAGGCCTGATTGGACTTTAAATTAGGAATCACGCGGAATCTGCGTCTTTAATGCGCGGAATAATTTCCTGCGAATATGAATACCTAGTGATAGTCTATGCCTCCCACTGTTCCATCACACAACCATTTGTTTCCCACAATCGGCAAAGCAAAGTCGTCTAGCAGAGATCGCTCAGGAGACGTAGACGGGCGCCTGAATCGCGGCCTGACTGACTTACTTATTGCGTTTCCCTGAACATTATACAACAGCTCCCCCCAGTGTATGTGGAACAGCTTGCTAAAGGCATCTCTATGTTGAAATCTTTTTACTGCGCTTTTAAACCTAATAACTAATATATTCAACCTTCCCTACTCGTACCCACATGACTGTGTGTGTGTGTGTCATGCTTTGGATGGACATTTCCCTAAGTGATTGTAATCTGGGACAGGAAAAGTAGTGTTCCTGAGAATCCCACTAATACACAGTCGTAAAAAGGAATTATTGTTCGCAGGATGAGCTTTAATGCTCCTGGAATAAGCAGGAGTGTTCACCGGATAAGAATCAATGCTTATAGGATAAACACTAGTGTTCCCAGGATAAGCATTAATGCTCCCAGTATAAGCAGTAATGTGCCCAGTATAAGCATTAATGCTCCCAGGATTATCAATGGTGTTCACAGGAAAAGCAGGGGAACAGGGGAACAGGGGAACAGGGGAACAGGAAAGCATCAATGCTCTTTGGATAAACAGTAGTGTTCCCAGGATGAGCATTAATGCTCCCTGGATAAGCAGTAGTGTTCCAAGTAAACATCAATTCTCTTAGGATCTCTTAGTAGTGTTCCCAGAAGAAGAAGAAAAAAGTATTAATGCCATCAGCATTAATACTCCCAGGATAAGCAGTAGTGCTCCCAGGATACACAGTAAATTCAAATTCAGATTTTATTCATCACATACATAGTCGTACATGATCACATGATATGATGTGAAGTGAACTGCTGATGACCTCAAGATTTTAAAGGAAAGTTTCCATGCGAAATAAGTCAAGTAAGAGAATTTACAAATTAGAAATACAAGATAAATATGGAAATAAACTTTAGATGTAAAGGATTTTTTAATTTACATAATGTACAAGCAATAAAAATAATGAAACAGGTACACACAGTAAAAATACAAAAAAAAAAAAAAAAACACACACACACACACACACACACACAAACAAAAGACAAAACGATCTTTGGATTATTCTCTATTGCCCCTTTTAGCCATGCCAATTCATCTCCATCTGAGCATCAGAAAAACAAAAAAGAAACAATACAGGGTTAGAACAGCAGGAATAACAGTAACAATAGTACTATAGTTATAAAGAAGAGCAGACTTAATGCACCTTAAAAAGATTCCCCTCTTTCTTCACAACCCTAATATTGCAGTAACGTGTAGTGGAAGTAGTGATGGAATAAACAAAAAAAAACAAAACTATATACAAAATAATAACAATAATAAAATAAAATAAAAACATCAGAGTACATAAGCCTAAATAAAAGACATTTCCTCAGTGTTTCTCTCTCTCTTGTGCACACACTTGCCAGATATTGACCTTTTTTCCATTTGAGGAAAAACAAAATAAAACATAAAAACAAAAACAGAAATAAGAGAAATATGGAAGTAAAGTTCCGGGGATAAGCAGTAATGCCTCCAGGACGAGCAATAGTGTTCCCAAGAAAAGCATCAATGCTGCCAGGAAAAGCAGTAGTAGCATAAATTCTCTTAGGATAAACTGTAGTGTTCTAGGGAAAAGCACTGCAGGTCCCGGAATAAGCAGTAGTTTTCCCGGTGAAAGCATTAATGCCCTCGGGACAAGCAGTAGTGTTCCCAGGAAAAGCATCAATGCTCACTTGATAGGCAGTTGTGTTCCCAGGATAAGCATCAATTCTCTTAGGAGAAGCAGTAGTGTTCCCAGGAAAGGCATTAATGCTCCCAGGATAAGCATTAGTTCAGCCAGGATGAACCATATTGAATCCAGGATACACAGTAATGTTCCTTGAATAAGCAGTAAAGCTGCCATGCAGAAGGCCCGGGTTCGATTCCCAGCCAGTGCCCAAACCCCAGCCACTGGATACAGTGCCGGTCCCAAGCCCGAATAAAACGGGAGGGTTGCGTCAGGAAGGGCAGCCCATGTAAAACCTGTGCCAGGCTTGTATGTGCGGACCGGATGGTCCTCTGTGGCGACCCCTTGCCGGGTGCAGCCGAAAGTCCAACAGCAACAAGCTCTCATAATAGGCGATAGTATCCCCATGACAAGAAGTAGTGTTCCTGGGATAAGTATTAATACTCCCAGGACAAACAGTAGTGTTCCCAGGATACCAGGTATATGTGTTTCTAGAATAGGCAGTATTGTTTTGAGGACTGGCAATGTTGTTGATGTAACAGGCAGGTGTTTTTCCTATGATAGACAGATGTGTTCCTGGGATAGGGTAAATGTTGGCAGTATTGTTCCTAAAGTAAGCAAAGCAGCAGCTTTGAGCAAGACTAAAAGACATAATGTATGTATATATGTTGTTTTTACTGCCCTTTATTGCAACAACAACAAAAAAAATTCCCACTTAAAGTAATCTTTGTTTGCATGATTTAAATTCATCCATTACAGTGCTCAAAAATGCTTCGCAAATCGCAATTAGACTGCACATGCGCAGAAAGTATTTCGTCGCTGCGCGTTTCGTTAAGTTTGTCCTTTCGGGCGCTCCGTAGGTCTCCGACATATTGTTTGTGAGGAGCGATTTCTTGAAGACCCTGAGGGAGCGAAGATTATCTCCTTTAGGCCATCACAGGGCGTTAAACCTATTAGCTTGTAAAGTCAGAAAGATGGGTAAGTCCCTGTGCAATATGGTTGAATATGTTTTTGGCTATTTTTTTTGTGGTTTGTAGACCTGAAAATGCCCGAGAGGTAGCGCACCTTAGCCGCCTCGTTAGCAGCCACTGCTGGTGCTAAGCTAGCGTAGTGAGGCAGGAGCTCAAATCCCTCTGCGTTGGAAAGTGAAGTTCACTGCAGAGCGCGTGATCGACGTTATGTTCGTTACTAGTGTAGTGGTCGTAAGTAGGGAGCGAGGTGCCGGTTGGAATTCTGCCCCAGTCCTGGGTTAGTGTAGTGAGTTAGCGTTATGTTGGAGATATTCGAGTTAAACGCTGTGTGTATGTATAAACGTACACTATCGACATCACTTTAAAAATATTAGTTTCTTAAACTGTAATTGTACGTTGTAAAAATTCAAATGGTCTAAATACTTAAGCTGTTAGCAAACATTTATATAATAATTCTCTAAAAACAGTCAACAACATGTAAAGTCCATGCTCATGTCATGACTCACGATGATTTAATCAGCTCTTCAGGGAACGTAGCTGATGCATGCTTCAAAAAGTCACTAAATAACGTCACAGTCTATTTAGCACCTTTTCATAAAATCGCATTTTATTAATTTTTTTCTCCTTTTCTTCTAAAGACACTTCTGTTAGGGTCTCATCACAATTTAGAACATCACAATTTATATAAAAACAGTATAAAAGGTTATATAACTTGTTAAACAAGACATCAGAGTGCTGATCTACAGTCAGACTGAAGTGATGTAATTGATTACATAATCATGTTGATTTGGAGTGTGGAGTAGTTTCTAGTGATGTGCTGATTGTGAGATTCCGGCATGATATCGATACAGCTGATACATTTTCTGATACCGATAAGTATTTATTAGAGATGGTGTGGAAGAAATGTGTATTTCAGTGAGGTTTTGCAATTATTTTGTGTGAATATTCATGTATCATCACAGTCAAATCTTATTATTATTATTATTATTATTATTACTATTTTATTTTTTTGTAATAAATTTTTAATCTGTGTGTTTTGCGTTTGAGATGGTAAACTGTTGCAGTTCCTCTATGATCCTACAGGTGGTGTAAATATTAGCACGTTGACGGGCAGCACAGAATCCTGTGTGTTATGTAACTATTATTATTTAACTATTTAAGTTTGTTCAGAATTGTAACAAAATCTAAAGAACATTGAGTCGGGATATTTATAAAATCGGGATACTAACAGAATCACAATACAGATCGAATCAGTGCCTGGGTATCGCAATAATATCGTACCGCTGGTCCCTGGTAATTCACACACATAGCTTTTACCGCTGTTTATTTCATCCAGGCAAACAACAAAATCTGCACGCAAATATTTTCTGACATGCGCTCACGTCATCGCTGTCACGAGGTGTACTATAGCGCCATCTACGGGTCCTTTCATGAAACTGCAGCTAGACTAGTCATCGTCCACTGGCTGATGAATCGATGCGTCGCTCACGTTTATTGCTATGAAAATTAGACTTTTATCTCAAAAAGCCTAAAGCGAGCTTTTTGAGATCAAGTCTCGGAAACGTTGGCTTGGCAGCAGTGCACCGCATCACTGAAACACCGTATCAGAAACTCTTTCTGTGAGATTTCAATCAAGCTCCAGGCCGTTTCCACTACGGGTGCTCCGATTGATCGGTCGCCAATCATAATCGGCGGATAATTGCTCTGGGAAGTTTGATCGGCAGTCTCTATAATGACCGATATAGAAAAGCCAATCAGATGACGCAAAACTCGCGGGACAATTTTTTTTGCGTGCTGCTAAAACGGCTTTACCGGTCTGGCAGTTCTACGTGTTGTGTGAAAAAGACACATTAGCAATCTGCAACCTGTGTAAAAAGCCAATTCCACGGGGCGGGAAGCACCCAAAGCATTTTAACACCATACATACAGACATTTGAAGGTTAGTCACGTAAAGGAACATGAGCAGTTTTCAAAGTTGGCTAGCGCTAAGAGAGCGGGAGAGCTCAGCAACTCGCGCGCCGCCACGCACTCACTCAGCTGTTAATACCCCTATCTCACCTACGCGGTTTCGCTCGGTGGCCATAAGTACGGTTCCTCATGATTCACCGCAAATTTTGGCGCTGTGATTACGTTTCCATCTTTCTGCGCGAAGAATTTAACATGTTTAATTTTTTAAACATGAAAAATTAAAAGTTTAAAAAAATTTAAGCGGATGCTTGCGGACCTTGCAGAATTTCCGGCGACTCACGTCCTACCGTCCTACAGCGACTCGCGTCCTAATGTGTCTATTATTTGATTTAATTTTATACAATCTACAGGAAAGTTGCATGTGTTAAGCTCTAAGCTGTTCCCAATTACAGGCTGCTATGTTTTAAGTTGATGTGTTGCACATGTTGCTTGCTAATAAATACAGTTGTCAATTCATGATATTCCTCTTCTTGTAATTTCAATACTTAATTTACATTGTTGTTAGATATAGTTTAATAAATAATGCTACATGATAAGGCTTCGAGTAGACCCTGTGATCGGTATCGGCCGATACAGCTTCTAGAGATTGGTGATCGGACCCAAAAATCCAGGCCATCATCGATTGTTGGAAACCGAAATCGGACGTTACTGGTCTGATGAGCTGTAGTTAAATTCACTGTTTTCCAGGGAAACAGACCCTGGCGTGCAGGTTCACAAAACTGTTCGGGAGACTGCTGTGCTTTTAGTCCTGTAGTCTGTCTTTATCGTCATGCTTGATCCTTTGCCCTCCAGCTTTGGATTATCCTCTACTTAATCCTCTTACATGTTCTGTTGAGGAGGAAAATGCAACAGGGTGTGTGATTATAGGAAAATAATCATCAACAGGTCGCGACCGCGTTTCCTGACACGACCCTGGTGTTAGAACAAATACTTAGACGCAATTTAATTTTTCGCCTATTAGCTGGAAGATACGATGTAACGAAAGAATCATCAGCTTCTGACCAATCAGATTTGATCTCAGAGTTTTCTGTTTTAGAGCCTGACTTAAGAGACATGACTCCGGTCACCGGGTTCGATGGCGCGCTGCTATTTTCGAGGTGCATGTGATGTCGGACTATAACTGGACTCACCGAGAACGAGCTTCACTGCGTAACTAAACGTGTAACACATGGAAAAGGCTCTCGCTCTCCTCCTCCTCTCGGGGAGATGACCAAGCAGACGAGTTTGAAGCCATAGTCGACAGGAATGTGCTGACTCATCAGTCTTTTAGACATCCAGACGTCTGATGGATATGGGCAGGCCCGGAAATATTGCCGCCCCCTTGATAAACCATTGTAGGGGGAAAGAATTTTTGGCAGCACTAGAAATGCTCACATGATGTGTTCAGAATTTTTTGTTCTTTAGTTTTTTGTTCTCTCCCATGCCTTCCTGTTTAGTTATACATATGAGTCCAAATTCCCTTCTGTAACACGGTGAACAGTGTGTTGAACTCCATACGTACATGCATACAGCAAATTATTATAAACAAAACACACTAGTACAGACCAAAAGTTTGGACACACCTTCTCATTCTTTATCCCAAACAAGTCTCTTCTGCTTGTTGCCTGTCCTTAGCAGTGGTTTCCTAGCAGATCTTCTACCATGAAGGCCTGATTCACACAGTCTCCTCTTAACAGTTGTTCGAGAGATGTGTCTGCTGCTAGAACTCTGTGTGGCATTGACCTGCTCTCTGATCTGAGCTGCGATTTTTGAGGCTGGTGACTCGGATGAACTTATCCTCCGCAGCAGAGGCGACTCTCAGTCTTCCTTTCCTGGGGCGGTCCGCATGTGAGCCAGTTTCTTTGTAGCGCTTGATGGTTTTTGTGACTGCACTTGGGGACACTTTCAAAGTTTTCCCAATTTTTCAGACTGACTGACCTTCATATCTTAAAGTAATGATGGCCACTCGTTTTTTTTCTTCACTTAGCTGCTTTTTTCTTGCCATAATACAAATTCAACCTCTTTGAATGAGAAGGTGTGTCCAAACTTTTGGTCTGTACTGTAAATCTGGGCTCGTATTCACAAAGCTTCTTAGAATTCTCTGAGAGCTCCTATCTTAGCTTAAAAAGTCCTAGCTGAGAGTCACAGACTAAAAGTGATTTAGGAAACTTCTCAGAGCAGCTCTGAGTGAGGAAAGTACAAAAACCTTTATCTTAGTGAGAGGGTGTGGTCGACCCCGTCGCTAGGGATGACTCGGCAATTCAAGGACTGTGATTGTTTGATGATAAAATAAAGGTCTTAAAAAAGATTATACGATAATAGAACAGACAGTGAGATCATAATGTTTTTATATAAAGAAATTGTATAATCATGACTACAGGCTACTTTATGCAAAGTTTCTGTTATAGGCTAAAAATCTTAACCCTCCTATTATCTTTGGGGTCATTTTGACCCCATTCAATATGTAAAGTCTCAAAATAAATTATTATAAAAATTTTTTTGTTTGTTTCATAATCAGTGACTTTTATACGTAGACTTGGGTAACAATTTTAATTATGGGTAACAAAGGTAATTATTATTTTCTGGAGGTTGACATTGCTGGGGTCAAATTGACCCCAAGGATAAAAGATGTTCGTAGCCAAATGATTTCATTGAAAATGTGTCTATTTCTGAAGCAACCAATTTCCACACAGTAGTTAATATTTTTAAATTCTTACATTTATTAGCCATACTGATTTTATTACTTGTAATTCATTTCAGATTGATGGGAGCAAAATGGCTCGGCTTTTACCAATTTACATGATTGCGGGACAGTCTGTTTAAGTTGCACTTTTGGATTGTATGTAGGCAACAATCCAAGAGAGATGGAAGGAAAAGAACAAGAAAACCAAATTGGATAGAAGAGCAGTGTTTACTTTTAAATTTAGTGTTTGGAGAATATTTCTTCTTTCTGCCATTTTGTTCTCTGCTATAGAAACTCTTAAGCCTCTTAAAAGTCCTCCTTTCTACTCTTAACAATGTTTACAGTAGGGCTAAGATGTTTTATCTTTACTAAGATTTAGTCCTAAATTTAGGGGGAAATTCTAAGAAAATGTCATAATTCTAAGAATTTTCTAAGAATTTCATCACTAAGAGCAACTTTTAGGCTTAAGATGCTTTGAGAATACATGCCTTATTCTCATGCTTATGAAAGAAGAAAAAAAGTGTAATTTTTGGTTCACTTCCTGATTTTGATTCACACTCGACTTGCTTTCTCGCTGCGGTCGATTTCGGCCACAGTTTCTCACGTTTTAGATTACGCGTCCTACACAAATGATCCACGTTGAAGGGATAAAATGTTGCGGATATAGCGAGACCAGTTCAGTTCCAGTGTGAAAAAGTGATTCAGTCCAACTAAAGGAAGTGAATTAAACATCCTGTGTATTTTTGGGTCAGAGGGGCCAAGCTGTAGAGCTGCAGAAGTTTAAAGGGAAATGTGACGTTCAGGATATTTGAAGCGGGAAATTAAAATGAAAGCCTGACGTGATGCACAAAAACCGGTCGATAGACTAATCGTGAGTCAAGCCTCAGACACTTTTCTAAGCAGATTTGTTTTGCTTCTTCAATTTCTATATTTTTAAGATAAAAGCTTTCTTTGGTGTTATTCAAGTTTATAAATTCATGCAATGAATCACTGCAAACTTTCATAGAATTGTACTGCAAGTGAACTTTAAATATGAGTATATGTACACTGCCTGGCCCCCCAAAAAAGTACGTACACACTGAATGAAATCTTAATCACCTTTAGCTTTGATTACGACTGATGTCCAGTTCATGTGTGAAAATAAATGTTCCTCATGCTCCCAGAACTACTCTTTCACTATTTGAGTCCTGGACTATACATGTTACCATCAGGGAAAGAAAAACCCAATTGATGACCAGATAACCTGGTCATTCAGTACATTCAGGTTGTCAGCTGATTCAATTTTATTGCCACATAACGTGGCTGAGTCTAGACCTGAGCAACTGAAGCAGCCCCAGATTATGACACTGTCTACAGAGGCTTGTATAGTGGCTTCACATGCTTCTCTTCTTACCCTGACGCACTCATCGTCCTGGAATTAGGGTTAATCTGGACTCATCAGATCACATGACCTTTTTCCATTGCACCCAAGTCCAATCTTGTGGTTTTTTTTTGTTTGTTTTTTTTTTCTTCAGGCCACACAGTTGTTTAATCGCAATCATCTTACTTTGACTATTAAGCATCGCTCTAGTTTTTAATGGTGATTTGCATTTATTTGTTTGTTTGTTTTCTACATCTTGTTTAAGTAAACAAGTGTTTAATTGATCTTCACTTATTCTTTTTTCATTTTTTTCCTGACCATATTTCTTCCACAAAGTTTTAACACAGTCCTTCCAGGTTTTCATAATGTGTAAAAACATTCTTAACCCAGTTCCAGTAATTTTAAATATCCATAGTTGTTTTCTTTGCTTGATGCAGCGCAATAATTTGACCCTACTGAAACGGCGGGTTTTTTTTTTTTTTTTTTTTTGGCCAGGGCAGCGTAATTGAATTTTAACTTCTTTCCTCCAGCCATCGTCCATTAGCGAGTATATCAGGAAGGTGTGTTTGAGATTCGTGTCCCATTTTTTTTCGTCTCGTTCAGAACCGTCAGCGAGTCCCGCGAAAGATAACTACAGGATGAACCGCTACAAGAACAAAGCACTTAATCTGGAGGAGATGCGCCGGAGGCGAGAAGAGGAAGGCATTCAGCTGAGGAAACAGAAAAGAGAACAGCAGGTGAGGTTTCTCCTTAAATCTTTTTGTCTTTATATAAATAAATAAAAAATCTTATTCTTTACAGGTGCTCCTCTTGGGTTTTATTTCCATACAGTTTTCCATTCGCTCGCTTTTTTCCCCTCACCAATTAGACTCCTTCATCTCACAACATTGTATTGAAATGAATAAAAACAGAAATAATTGTCCAGTGGAATAACAGTGCATCTGAAGTTTAAAGGGAAATGTCTGACCCAATCGGAATGAGAGGTGTGGTGTTGATAATCCGTTCAGGAGGTAAATATTAGCCCTGTAAACACTTGATCTGTCTTACTGGGATTGATAAATCCTTCTCTCACGTTTCATTAGGTGATGGAAAGGAAATTTCTCTTTCATTCCCAATCGCTGTAAACTTTGAGTTGTTTCTCAGAACAACTTTCTCTCTCATGTTTTTAATTTCATCTACTTTAGTTAAAGATGTTCTTGTAACCAATCATAACGCGAACGGCGGGATTTATTGTAAAACATTGGAAGCCTAACCTAATGACAGAACTAGAGAGAAAAGCTACTAAATTTGGTGACTGAATGTGAAATTCAGCCTGCACCGTTTCTCAGAGGGGAAAAAAATGCATCGACATGGACGATCTGGATGAAACTAAAATAAAACGCTAAACAGAAACTTACCCCAAGACTCTGTGTGCGTTTAATATGTAATCCAGTGCTGTCAATATTAAAGCGTTAACGCACGCGATTAATCTAGAAATTTTAATGCATTTACTTAATTTACACCAGTTTCCTCATATGGCCAAGTTTGACCCTGGTGGCTTTTCATAATCGCAGCATGGTTACCGTGTTGTGTGTGATAATGGCTCGGACAGTAAGATGACTGAAGGAAGCCCGAGCACATCTGGCGAAGTTTCTTCAGTCATCTTCCTGTCGTTCCCTTTGAAGGAAGCCCGAGCACACCTGGCGAAGTTTCCTCAAAGGGAACGACTTTTACAAGGCTAAGGCTCTTGGTTGTCGTTTTTAGGGTCTGAGGATCCAGGTTCGAGCCGCGCCGAGCCTTGCAGTCGCTGCATGCAGAGATATATTTTAGTATAGCGTTTGTTAAATGTTAACGTTCGAGAGATTATAAAACTGCATCGTTCCTCTAACCGGTTTGTCTTTGTTACAACATTGCACATTTTATAAAACCGCGCTGTGACGATTTACCCTGTGACCATGCTGCCCGTCTCTGCTCCCTGCAGCTATTCAAGAGGAGAAACGTGGAGTTGCTGAACGAGGAAGGAGGAATGTTCGAAAGCTCTCTTATGGACTCTTATGTCAGCTCCAGCACGGCAGCAGTGAGTCAGAGCCATTACCTACAGTACATAATGCCTGTTAATCATCGGCAGCACCGTCTCGGAGCTGCCGGTTTCAGATTAGTCATGGAGTCTGATTACGGGCTAAAACGAAAGTTATCACAAGTTGCCGTGTGCTGATGATGTTTTTGTTTGTAGGAAGGCGTGATCACGAGAGACATGGTGGAGATGCTTTTCTCAGACGATCCTGAACTGCTGCTGGTTAGCACTCAGAAATTCAGAAAACTACTGTCCAAAGGTATTCGTGACGCACGTTCAAGTTTAAAAGCCAGGTTGAATTCAGTTGTGACAGGAAAGTTTGGTCAGGACCTTGAGCTGTTAGAGTTTCTCAAAGTCTTGAAACGCTGATTTCTGTTTCTTTAAATTTCTGTGAAGGTGAGGGAGTGACTCTTTACAGCTGCGAGTGAAACTCTTGTTGGTTTTATTAGTTTGTTTCAGGGTTGTTTTGTTTCATGATTTCTTTTTTGCTTGTTTTAATCTACATTCCTGATTTTGTTCTCGCACAGAACCGAACCCCCCCATCGATGAGGTCATCAGCACCCCGGGAGTCGTAAACAGATTCGTAGAGTTTCTTGAAAAAACCACTGATTGCACATTGCAGGTAAGTATTTATGCAGCATCTAGTATTTATTTATTTATTTATTTATTTATTTCATAAAATTTTTTCATACTCACTTTTCTTCCGTATCCGTGTCTACAGTTTGAAGCGGCGTGGGCGCTTACCAACATCGCCTCGGGAACGTCTCAACAGACTAAATTCGTGATCGAGGCAGGCGCCGTGCCGGTCTTCATCAAGCTGCTGAACTCGGAATTCGAGGACGTCCAAGAGCAGGTACGGAGTTCGTAAACGTATCTGCCGTCCACGGGTATCAGCCGGACGCGCTCCAGTGAAGCCACAAGAACTAAATTAATCCTCTTAATCATATTGAAATGAGTTGCAAATTAGGTTTAGGCTAAATGTAGTATGGGAATATATTTCTCTTGGGCTTTGTCCAACACTAATTAATGTTCGAAAGGTTTTGTTCACCTTTCAAAGAGAGAAAAACTACACTCGCCGGTCACTTTAATAGGAACAGCTGCAGTGCAGCTGCTCGAATAGGAAATCGTTTGTTCATTTAACAACCGTGCAGTGTAGGTACAGATCATATGTAGTATGTAGCTTGGGTTTTAATTTTCTCATGAAGCATCAGATTGAGGAGAAAATATGATCTCAGAGGCGTAACGGGCGCAAAACAAAAGCCATCCAGTGAGACATGTCTCTGCAGGTTAGAGACGCCTTGTTGATGAGGGAGATCACACGAGAATGATCAGACTGCTTTCAAGTAACACTTTAAACAACCGTTTTGTAAACGCACTACAACATAACAAGGCCACGTCGGTTTAATGAGTAATAAATTCCGAGGCGTGTTTCCGCTCAGAAACACAGCTGTGCTTGTTTTCGGTCGCCGTAACGTCACATGAGCAGCAGAACGCACGGGGTATATGGTTCAGCTATAGCGTTTAAACATTAGCTACAGGCGAGACGCCTGAAGCGTTAAAAGTCTAGTCAGACTGAATGCAAATAAGCGCAAAGGCCGGCATGAGAAAGAGGCATGTGTTCCTCAAAGTTTTATCTCGGTGAACGTTTCACCTGGAATTTCGCAAAAGAGAAGTCAGGATTGTGGAGTGTCTGGGTGATAAAGGACAAAGGACATGTTCCTAACTCCTGTGTCTGTGGCCTAACAGCGTCAAAACTTGACAAATTAAGCATAAAAGTCTGATTTGACGTCATCACGTGTCCATACAGTCTACCTGCGACCGAATATATAAGATTCAAGATTTATCAAACTTTATTTATCCCTGATGAAAATGGATTGTCATTGCATTTAAGTAAATGTTCATCTATCGCAGATGATTGAGCAACTATGATGTGCAAAACAATCCGACTGTGATCTGGCGAGTTTGGAGGCCGGGTCATGGACATCGGTCTGTTTGCCTGCTGGGCCCCGTGTGAGGCAGGTTGTGGTGCACTGGGTGTTCTGGTGCCTTTATCGCATGGCCACCATAAAAAAATAAAACAAAATAAAAAATTCTGTGATTTGGGCTGCATTGGGTTTATTATTTTTTTTTGTGGGATCAGACCAGACGGCCTGGTCTCTGGTCCCCTTAGGGGTGAATGAGCCTTGGGTGCCCATGATCCTGTCACAATCCTGTATGTAATTGATAATGTCATGGTGTTAGTAATATGGCTGATCATTGTACACTTTTTTTTTCCCTTCTTTTTTTTCAAGCAATAAAAAATATATATAATTTTGCCTACGCTCCCCAGCAATTAAATGGAACTAGAAATGGAGAAAAAAAATTTTAACGAATAGAAATAAAATGAACAGTGTGACAGTGAACGAGGTCCGAAATTGTATTTTATTTTTTTTTATTATTGCTAAGAAAAAAAGAATGTGATGAAAATTAACATTGGTTGTGAGCTTAGTCCTTCTCTTCGTATTCCTCCACCTAAGACAACAAACTCTTCCAAGCTACGTTTGAGCTGGTGGAGACCGTATTTGAAGAAGCCTTATTTTTGGCTCTCGAGGAAAAAACTTCGTCAAAACACCTGCCACGAAGTGGTTTCTTCAAGTGATGGAAGAGGAAGAAGTCACTGGGTGCAAGCATGGCAGAGGCAGAATTTCAGTAAAAAAAAAAAAATTTCAACCGTTTGCACCATTTTGGGTTTGATCCTCTAGCGGCATCGTGCACAAATATCAGTGTTTTTTTTTTTTTTTTTTAGTGCATTTATGGATATATCAGCACAGCTGGGTAACCACAGTCATGGCAATATTATGTAAACTGTCCCTATCTCATTTCATTTCATTTGCTTGTCTTTTTTTTCCATAGTACACCATATAAGGGCTATTAATAATTTGCTTATTCTTGCTGTGCCAATGGAAATGGCCCATTGGTTTTACAAGAGCACTGATTTCTACGCTCCTGTTAAACGTGCGCTTGTTGAAATGTGCGTCCCTTTTTTTTTTTCAATTTTATCTGCAGAGTGTTAAATTAGGAGCTATAATCATGAACGTTATATTGTGTGCGCCGTCCTCGCCGATGTCACTAACTCTACTGTAGTAACTGTTGCTAGAATTGGAAATGAATGACGCGAACAAGCACGTGCTGCTGTAATTGGAAAATCATATCCAATATCACATCCTGTGATCGTTGATTAGTTTTCTATTACAGCATGTCATCGAAAAATAGAATTTCTTTCCTTATACCGTGTCTCACTATCATTTTATTTTTTTTTTTTAAATGATTTCTTTCTCCTCTGCTGTGTTGTTTGTTTCAGGCGGTGTGGGCATTAGGGAATATCGCAGGAGACAGTGCCATGTGCAGAGACTTCGTCCTGAACTGCAATATCCTTCCACCGCTCTTAACGTGAGCTCTGCTGCACTGCACCACAACGAACAAACGCTTCTAAATTGTTCTCGATGTGACGTGTAGTTCCTTACTGGTTTTTTTTTTTTTTTTTTTTTTAAATAGTCCATTTGTGTAAAAGGCTTTACTTTCATTTGGCCTGACGCTTGTTCATTCTCGTGCTCCCCTCTCAGGCTGCTGACCAAATCGAATCGTCTCACGATGACCAGGAACGCCGTGTGGGCTCTGTCCAACCTCTGCAGAGGCAAAAGTCCGCCACCCGACTTTGAAAAGGTTCGTCTTTTTTTTTTTTCCCCCTTTAACTTTGTTTGCATGACATTTCGTTAAAAAGAAGAGTCACGCTCGCTCCTCTGTCTCGTGTTTTTAAATGACGTTAATGAGTAATCTGTGAGCGCGTGCGTGTCGTTCTACACGCTTTCCTTCCTGCTGGTCATTTCCTTGTTTTGTCCAGCTGGACGTGATTAGGACGTGGAGATTTTTCTCAGTCGTGCGCCTGCCAGAGTGCGTTCCCGTGGGAGTTTTAACTAGGGATCAGTTCTGAATGTTATGCCTCAGGGCTGTTAAGAAAAGAAATCGGCCCTCAGGAACATTTTTAACCTTCCACATTTCTGCCGGTTCAACTCGCGTCTCAGATCTACAGTACCTAAAGAAAGTAACGTAGCAGTGCTGTAGTACCCAGCTGTACCTTCACTTCCTGATCATCTTAAAAATTTTATAAATATCCTGGTTTGATAGTACATTTTCCCCCGATTCTTCTATACAAACTATAAACCTTTAAAAAGTTCAGTGGGTAATTAAACGTAGCCTGTTTCTTATAACGTTAGTTTTCTCAACTTAAAAACCATTTAAACAATACAAACTAACTTCTGTCCAAAATGTCTCTCCTGTTCCTTCCACAGGTGTCCCAGTGCCTGCCTGTCCTGTCCCGCCTGCTGTTCAGCAGTGATCCGGATCTCCTGGCTGACGCGTGCTGGGCTCTGTCCTACCTCTCGGACGGACCCAACGAGAAGATCCAGGCCGTCATCGACTCGGGCGTGTGCAGGCGGCTCGTGGAACTGCTCATGTGAGACGTCTTGATGTGCCGTTCTTTCAGCTTGTTGCGGTTTGTTACGGTGATGTCATTTTCTGATTTTCACCATTTATTTATTTATCCGCCCCCCCCTAGGCACTCTGATTACAAAGTGGCTTCTCCGGCTTTGAGAGCCGTCGGGAACATCGTCACCGGAGACGACATTCAGACACAGGTACGTGTAGGAAGTATGAGCGAGGGGAAAAAAAAAAATATATATATATATATATATATATTTATTTATCGCACACATCCTCTCCATCTCACTTTTTTTTCCCCCTATAAGGTGGTTCTGAACTGCTCCGCTCTCCCCTGCCTCCTGCACCTACTCAGCAGCGCAAAGGAATCCATCAGGAAGGAAGCCTGCTGGACCATCTCCAACATCACAGCAGGAAACCGGGCTCAGATACAGGTACACACACACACACACACACACACACGAACTTTTCAATGTTATTCCCTTTGAGTCATTCAATTCAAAAAGTGAAACTCCTATGTATATATGTGTGTGTGTGTGTATATAATGTGTATGTATGTGTGTGGTATGTATATTACACACAGACTGATTATATTTCAAGTGTTTATTTAAATTTTTATTATTTTGGCTTACGACTAATGAAAATTCAAAATTTATTGTCTTAGAAAATTAGAGGATTGTTAAGTTTAATATTTAATATTGTCACACCCTAATCAACGAGAGATGTCGTCTGAGGCGTCTTACCTGGGCTGAGGACAAACTTTTGCATTTCATTTGGAAATCAAGGTTATATCTAAGTAATAATCAAATTTTCTGAGATACTGAATTTTGGTTATTTTCATGGGAGTTTGGGGCTCCCATCAGTCTGTGTGTAATAAATTTGAGAGTTAATTACTGAAATCAACTTTTCGATCATATTTATTTCATATATATATTTCGATCGTATCTAATTTATTGAGATGTACCCGTTTGTGTGTGCATATATAATATATGCGCACACAAATGGACAAAAAAAAAAAGCATTTGTAATGAATGATCTAACAATTTTACCTCTCTTTAGACGGTCATCGACGCAAACATCTTCCCCGTGCTGATAGAAATCCTCCAGAAAGCTGAGTTTCGCACCCGGAAAGAAGCAGCATGGGCCATAACTAACGCCACGTCAGGAGGCACGCCCGAGCAAATCCGGTAAATTTTTTTTTAAAAAAGTGGCTCAAAATAGTGCGCAGTATTTGTTTTCTCGCTCCATCCAGTGTGTAACATAAAGACTGTGCATGTACTGTATATACAGCGCTTTGGAAAACATCAGTGCTGTTTAGGGCTGCACGATTAATAATAAAATCTCTATTCATGTACATGTATTTCCCAGCGTTCGTGCCCTACTAAAATATATACTACTGTCCGATCAGTTGCTATTTTTAATATTCAAATTTATTTGCTT
Source organism: Clarias macrocephalus (assembly GCA_011419295.1). Taxonomy (NCBI): domain Eukaryota; kingdom Metazoa; phylum Chordata; class Actinopteri; order Siluriformes; family Clariidae; genus Clarias; species Clarias macrocephalus. Next base: position 31,751 of record JAAGKR010004089.1, read on the forward strand.
TAAGATTTCTAAAATTAAGAACCTTTTTTGTTGTAACAGTTGAAAATCTTTTGTAGACGGCCCCTTTTTAAAAATATTTTTTTTTTATCTTCAGTGCAATAAATGTTTAGGTTTAAAAAAAATAAAAAAAGAGGGAGAGAATCGTATTAGAGAGTTCCCTTGGATATAAATCGTGCTCCACATTTTAGCAAGAAATGTGCAGCACTAGTGTTGTGTATGAAAAGCTGTTAGGTCGAATCAAAAGCATGTGTATTGTGCTTCAGAGGAGCGGGGACGGGGAGGGGTGGAGTGCAGAAACGCATCATGTCCAAACGTTTGGAGGAAAAAAAAAAAAAGTATGTCGTCAAACTTAGAAATACAAAGCGTTCACACAAGTGAAGAACGTTGTGTAACTGTGGAGAAGTACACCATGTAATTGTATTCTACGTCCTCTGCATGAGAGAGTAATTTTAAAGTAAATGGCTAAAAAAAACATTATCAAGGAAGAAATTTCAGACTCCAAAGTAACAACCTGCACAAACGTCCTGATGGAAGAAATAAAGAGCGAGAGAGATTAAGAACGATCAGGACACGTGCAAGACGTTCATTTTTTTTATTCACATTTCTCCATTTTTAGAGTGTTTGTGTTGACTGGAAAACAAACCTCAGATCACCTTGACTATAACGCACAGGTAGTAATGATGTTAATAGACTGTTTCGATGGGGATGTTTTAACCGAGACGATCAGCGATGATTCAACCCTTCTCTCTCTCAACGAATAACACATCTACTGTATTTTGCTCCCGTCCTCACCCTTACGTTTTTCCTCCTCTGTTTTCTTTCCCTGCAGGTATCTGGTGAATCTTGGCTGCATCAAGCCCTTGTGTGATCTGTTGACGGTGATGGACTCTAAGATCGTGCAGGTCGCTCTGAACGGACTGGAGAATATCCTGAGACTGGGAGAGCAGGAGGCCAAGCAGAACTGCAGCGGCCTTAACCCTTACTGCAGCCTGATAGAGGAGGCCTATGGTAATGTGTCCCCTGCTGGCATTACTATGGGGGGGGGGGGTGGGGGGGGGGAATAAAACTCGGTTTAGGCAGGAAATCTGGCAGCATGCCGACTACGGCGAGGCAGGGAGCGTCACGGACAGTTAATTAATTAATCAGGCTTGCGTTTTTCACTGCAGCTGTTTATTCAGTACCAGGTTTGCAGGATGCAAAGTAAGCCTAGATAAGATGGTGGAGTAAATGATCTCCATGTCGTTTTGGTCCAATATTTTAGACCAGACCAACAACAAATGCCCTTCTGAAAGAACGATCAAAAATTCCCATAAACACAACCTTAAACCTTTTGTGAAAGGCTTCCCAGAGGAGTAGACGTTGTTACAGCTGCGAACGGGGCGTGGCCAACATCATATTATTAAACCCTATGGATTAATAATTGGATGTTACTCAAGTTCATATGCATGTGAAGGCATGGCGAGCGAATACTTTTGGCAATGTAGTGTGTATGCCAATTCCATAAGTATCACTAGTTTATAATTGTCCCAGTCTAATGAACAAACTTTACCACACAGGATGCTGCGCTCCTCAAAATGTGTGAATAGTTTGGAATGCGCCACCTGCAGGATTCTGGTGGAACAGCAAACTTTTAACATTTATATAAATTTCTAACTTGTTTAAAACAAAATCTTTTTGGAGTACATGAATCGTCACAGAAGGACTGGAGTATGTAGCCAAGTTTTTTTTTTCGTTTTGTTTATTTATTTATTTTCCTATCTCCATTACCAGCAGTGTTTTTTTTTATTTATTTATTTATTTTTTACATGTCTCAAAGGAAGCTTGTGTAATCCTCTTAATCTTCCTTGTTTGTTAGCAACTGTGTAAAGATAAGGAACTGATTAATGAATAGAAATTGGCAAATGACCAAAAATCTGAGAAATTTAAATCCTTGTTTTTTTTTAAATATATAAATATATATATATTAAAAAATAAATCCAAATAAAGTTGCAGGTTTGTCGTTTACGCCATCCTCCCACGTGTCCATCTAAAAGCTGATGTTTCTTCCCCCCCCCTTCAGGCCTGGACAAGATCGAGTTCCTCCAGAGCCACGAGAACCAGGAGATCTACCAGAAAGCCTTCGATCTCATCGAGCACTACTTTGGCGTGGAGGAGGAAGACGCCAGCCTGGCCCCTCAGGTGGACGAGAGCCAGCAGCAGTACCTTTTCCCTCAGCAGGAGGCCCCCATGGAGGGCTTCCAGCTCTAATCGGCCTCCCAGCGCGCTCGGTCGGGCGCCGTACGCCGCGCCCAGGTCCTCCCCGTGCCCGTATCAGTACCGCAGGCTGTATCCCATGTGCCCTCGGCGCAGCCGCACAAGCAGATTAATCTAGACCGACCGAGAGGAAGCTCGCTGCTTGCAGATGAACTCTTACCACTGTTTTCACTCATACGAGACTTCAGGAGCTGGGTTTTTTTTTTTCCTGCTATTTTTTTTCTCCTTTTATTCTGTCTTAATTTAAGTAGTGCCACTTTTAAGGATCAACTCTGGCTCAAAAACAATCCTTTTCTAAGACGACTTGCTTTATTGGGCGCATATTTCCAGACAGAATCTCAGAATCCGATGGTTTCGCCTGTCTTGGTTTTAATTCCTATTCGGGGGAAAAAACAAGGTGGTTTCTTAGTCATGGCTTGATGATCAGAAGGTAAATCTGTCGTTCACGCTTCACACCGACGTTCTCGACTGTGCTGTCGTTTCTCTCTCTCTCTCTCTCCTTCTCTTGTTTTTCTTTCTTTTAGTGGTCTGATTTTCTGTTTTTTTTTTTTTTTTTCAGCCGCGATTTAAACTCGATATCCATTCTAGTGGCATTTTGAAAGGCAGAATAACTATTCGTCTACCGTTTGTGGTGTGCGGTGTTCTGAAAACCTATAGATTTCCCTTTCGATTTATTCATTCAAGAAGAAGAGTGCGTAGTGTTAGAGTTGAGGGTTTTCGCAAAGCTTCAGCACAAAGTGGAGTCATTCAGGGCGGTGTGCGCGCAAGTGTGTGTGTGTGTTTCAGTGTGTGCTTATGCACCGACACGGTCGCGTTCTGCTTTCCCTTTGGTTTATTTTTCTTTACTTTTTGGTAAAATATAGATGGTGTTAAGATGTTTCCAGAGGTAGACCTTTTGCATGGTTTTCTATTGTTTCTATCAACAGTTTAAGTGAATCCCTTGCTTTTTTTTTCCATTTCTTTTCATTTCTTTTCTTTTTTTTTTTTTTGTTTATTTAACTAGATATTTATATTTTCTGACAATTTGACAAAGATGGCAAGGGACACATAAATTGTTAAAAGGAAAAAAAGCTAACCTTTAGGTGAAAAAAAATATATATATATTATTTACCTATATACATATAAATATATATATACACACACAGACACACACACACACAAGCGCGAAAAAAGCGCTATATAGTCGTACACAAAACAACACGAAGGAGAAGAAAACCGCTTCTATAACTTGTCTTTTATAACAAGAATGTAACAGGTACTGCTCAGACAAAGTGAAGTTTAAATAGTGTTTTAAACTTTAAAAAGAAAACGATCTTAAGTTGAGTCTTTTTTCCTCCTGCGTGTACACTACATCGACGTATGTGTGTGTGTGTAAAACTGAGTAAAGGTTTAAGAGCGGTGAGCGGATGATGATTATGAACGAGACGGCGACTGACGGATGTTCTGCGAAGTTGCGGGAAAAACTTTCAATCGTGACCTGGTGGCTCTCTTCACTATCCGATGTGAAACTTTTATAGTGTATATGTATATATAGTTAGATGAGTATGTGCTATACGTATATATACATTTAATACAAGTTTGTGTGGTCCACCTCTTGGTGTAATGCATGATCAGCGTCGAGGACGATGTACTAGCGTCCGTGAGTATTTTGGTCAAGCTGAGGTTTTTTTTTTTTTTTTGGCTTTTCTTTTGGAAATCTTGGTGTGTTCAGTAAATATGGATATCTTTTTGTTAAGGTCGTGCTTGAACCTCAATTTTCCTGAGCTGTGCTGTTACTTACCAGGGTTGGCTGACTTTTTGGATCCAAAAAAACAAACAAACAAACAAAAAAAAAAACGAACTGGAAGGTTCGGAATGTTCAGGCTTTTTCTGATTTGTTTACAATTTCATGCCAATTTCTTCTGTATTAACTAACGATTGTGCAGCTTATGTTTATCAGTATACAGAGCAAGTCGTTGTTCTGGTCAGTTACAGCATCCCGTAAAAAGGCAGAATTGAGGTTGAGGGCACGAAAACAATTTGCAAAAACGAAACGAAAAAGGCGACTTGTTGAAGTGCCGGTGAAATCTTTTACTCGTGTTCTTTACCTTTCGTGGTTCAGCTCGTATGTGCGTAGTGCATGGAAATGTTAGCCGTTTCCCAGAAACATGGCATCCAGCATTCGTTCCCATTTTACACCGAAGTTTACAGTTTCATGGTTTTACTCATCTTCGCACGACAACGGGGAAAAATCCACCCTGAACGATTTCACCCGCAGGAAGTTAAGTTTCAAAAATTCCCGCGTCACTTTGGCTAACAGTTGAGGTAATGGAGGAGTTAAACCTCAGCATCAAGAGACTGATGCAGCGGCGCTTTAGCATGTACATGTCCTCGTGTTGCACAAAAAAAAGCCAAGCTTTCGGATGCTCATTTCACTTGAGTCTCTCCATTTTGTCTACCTCTCCATCCGAGTTCTCATTGTATCGTTGGACATAATATGAATGGGTGGGCGAAAGGGTGTGAGGGTGGGCGGGTGGAGGGGGGTGAGTTGGGGGGGGGGGGGGGTTGTGTTGTGTGCGTGTGATCATTTTCATTGGTTAGTTTACTCACAGTATGAAATTAAACAAATCAGAAGTTACCAAAATGTACCTGAGGTACCAGTGTCTGTAGGGCTAAAACCGCCTCCTGTGTTTATGGTCAGAAATACAACTATGAAGCCACATCGAGCCCCACTTAGTAAATTACTAGCTAATTATCGAGCTAACTAACTTACTAGTGGAAAACGTTTCGCGGCTCACATTCAGAGGTTTTATTATTTTATTTTTTTTTCCCCTCACGGAAGGGTTCGATTCAAACTGACCGAACGCTGCATATGTCAGAGAGTCGAGATTCAGAACATCCTTAAAGTAAAAATAACCTCAGAAACGCTTAGCACATTTAAAATGTCAGGGTGGATGTTTCTTTAAAGCGTTTGTTACAGTTTTTGTGAAGTCATTCAGTGTTTTCAGCTGTCCGGTGCCACAGTTAGATGACGTAAGATTTTAAGAGTTTAAGTGAATGCTGTATAAGTTTAGGGGACTCGCCGAACCATGTGAAACTGGACTGTACTAATACACACTCTTCGCATTTGTGCTTATTTTATTTAATGTTTTTTTTTTCCTTCAGGAAGGGGTAGGGGTGTAGGAGGTGTTACTGCTTGACCAGGTTGCGTTGCACTTGAAGGGATCCTGCAGCTCTCCGTACAGGGGTTTCCCAGGAAGGAGGTTTAGTTCTAACGTATACTCGCGACGTTTCTCTGTCTGTGAGACTCTTGGTGGAAGGGTCAAGGCTGTGGGGTTAATCAGTGGCTCATCATACAGAAAGAGATAAAAGAATTGATTAAAAAACAAACAAACAAAAAAAAACAGCAAATGCACTCCTTTTCACAAAAGTGCCAATCAGACCGGCGAAGACTGGTGGCTGATGATGTTTATCGATTAGTCTGATTACAATTATTGGTTTTTCTTTTTTTTTTTTTCCTCATTTCTTTATTTACTTGAATGTGCACGTATCGTGCAGATGTTGCTGCTCTGTTCTTTTTCATATCTTGTAGTAATCACGTTGTCTCGAGGAGTTTCTGTAGACGTGACGGTCTGCTGTTCGTACACCAAATTGGTAAATAAAAAAAGTAAATAATGATACAAATAAAAAATATTAATTTGAATGCTAATTTAATTTAAATTATGCTGGACTAATTTTTTTTTATCAAAGTATTGTTTGCTTGTTTGTTATGCTTTGATTTCATATTAAAAGAGTACCCTTTCATACAGAGATCCAAATATCATAGGAGAAATGTCTTTTTTTTTTTTTTTTTTTCCTGCAGTGCTGTTTATGATGTTGCTTGCATTTCTACAGTTCCAGTATCTCAAATTCTACAGCAGTGTGTACGCAATCAGGTCTTTACCGGCAATCGCTGAAAATTCGATCCGATCCGAACAGGTTTAACTTTCAGGGAAGGAACGCAGGTAAAAGCGACCGCTCCAAAAAAAAAATAAATCCGTCACGTGCAGGGATTATACCGAGCTTCAGTTCATGTTGAAGCGCGTCCTTTTAGAGAGATTATCAGATCAGGGCTTCGGGAAAAAAAAAATCAAATGCGAGTAGCATTTCAGTCAGAAAATTATGCAGACCTGTCGTGGGCACGTTGGTTACATCGGCACAATTTCCTGATGCTCTCCCTGATTAAACAATGACTTCCAAGAAGTGCAAAAACAACAACAACAAAAAAAAGATGATAATTTGCTAAAGGCCACATATGTACAGTCGAGGCTTTTCTGGTCTTCCGTCCTAGATCTTGTAGATGATTATATCGTTGAGACTTTTTGTCTCCTCCAAATCTGAAGCCTAATGCTTGGCTCTATTGTCAACAATAAGTTAATAAAAAATTTTAAAAAATAAATAAAAGGCAAACTCGTATGTTTACAATGCTACATGTTTATTCCTATTAAACTTGTCAATCCATTCATCTTGCCCTGGTGGAGTTTTGTGTCCTGGTTTTGTGTCCTGATTTCTTTTTCCTTTTTTTTTTTTTAAATGTATTTATAAATCTGTTTTTCCTCCTCCTACTCCAACTATTCCCCATCTCATACTGTGACTGACTTGACTTTACCGACCGTATGAATGAGTGACATACATGAAAAAAACATGTACATTTAACAATACTGTACAAATGTTTTAAAGAGATTTAAAAGATTTGTTCAGAATGCAAATAACATGCAAATAAAAATAAAGAAAGAAAGGAAAAATAATGCACTGTCTGAGGTCTTTGTTGTTGTTTGTGTAATTGTAAAGGTTAAACTATTGCTTTGTTTTGTCTGATTTATATTTGGTTTGGGGAAAAGGAACAAAGATGTTGGGATTGTTTTAATGCCAAAACGATTATGAATAACTGTTTATATTGCTAAAGCAAGCATGCACCCGGAGCATTAATGCAGTGCCAGCAGTGTAAACATATGGCCAAGAAGCATTCATTACACATGCACCTGCAAACCCCATGTGTACCACCATGAGGTGGGGGGTTACAGTCTGAAAAAACGTCCAGTCCTTTCACAAATCGCGTGTCTGAGGTAGAAACTGTAGTGTGTGTGTGTCCTTGCTGGATTGTATAGAAACCGCCAGGTGCTTAAAGATAAAAAGTGTGTTGGGTTTAGAGAAGAAATAGAACTCTTTCTCAGTTATTTTAGGAGAAACATTGATGTTCAGTTGAATGGATTTTTATTTTAAATATTTGCATCAAAATGTCTAAGCAAAAAAAAAAATCTTTAATTACTTCCTTGTAATTAAATTACTTTAAATTGTGTACCTACTGAATTTTTTTTCTTTTCCTTTTTGCCTTTGCGTTTTCCTTTTATTTTTACTTTCATTTTCCTTTTTTGTTTTTTGCTTTCTTTTTCTTGTCCCTTTCCCTTTTAATCCTTTTCTTTGCCTTTTTCTCTTTCCTAACACCACATGGAGCTCGCTTTATGCACATCATCATGTGACCTGACTAGTGGAAGTCACACCCCTTTCGCACATCAGACAGGAAAACTTTTGCTTCCCATTGCACCTTTTACATTTTCTTTCCTTTATTTTTCTTTGCAATTTCCATTGCTTTTTTCTTTCATTTCCTTTTTGTTGTTTTCCTTCCTTTTCTTTTCCCCCCTTTTAATCCTTTCCTCATCCCATTTTTAAACCATTCTTTTTTCCCCCCATTTTCCTTTTCCTCCCAATCCTTTTCTTTCCCCTTTCCTAACACCACACGGAGCTCGCTTTGTGCACATTGTCATGCTGGAAAAACTCCCATATGACCTCACTTCCAGTGGAAGCCCCACCCCTTTGAAACATCACATCATTATACTTTAGTTAATGGGCACAATGGGAGGATAGGGTTGTGTGGAGAGAAAAAAAAGAATTATTACTTGTACAGTATGTTATCAAGAAGATAAATTAAAACACATCATCTGACTAACCTCATCTATGGGCTGTTGCCAAAAAGAATATGAGAAACACCCAACCTACTGATTTGGATGAGCTTAAGGCTGCTATCAAGCAACCTAGTTTTCGATAATCTCTCAGCAGTGCCACAGGCGGGTCGCCTCAATGCCACGCTCCATTGCTGCAGTAATTCATGCCGAAGGGCCGAGCATTGGGAGACCAACATAAACTCCATCCTCAAAATCCCACAAAGAAAAGCTATATATATTTTGTTTTATATATATATAAATATGTTTATATAGCTATATATGTTTTTATTTATTTATTTATTTATTACAAAATATCAACACACAATCTAACACATCTTTAACCTAAGGAGCAATAAATAAATAATTAATTAATCATTACACTCACTATGGGCAATTTGGGAATGCCAGTTAACCTAATCTGCATGTAACCTAATCTGCGGGAGGAAACCAGAGTGCCAGGAAGAAACCCACCAAGCACGGGAACAACATGCAAACTCTATGCAATGGAATCGAACCTGGCTGGGATTTGAACCCAGTCCCTGGAGGTGCAATGCGACAGTCCTAACCACTAAGCCGTTGTTCAAACTTAAACATTTTCACAATCATATTTTGAACAAAACAGCGACAGAGTCAATCCAACACATCACAACATAGCCAGGGAGGATAAAAGGAGCAGTACATAATAAATAAAAGAAAAAACAAACAAAAAGAAAACTGCAAAGAGGAAGTAAAAACTAACATTCCATATGACTCACATAAACTAATAATGCTAGCAGCCTCTGAGTTTTTTTTTTCTTCTTCAAATTATCTTACAATGACTTGTTTAAATGCAAGAAATAAGGGTATACTATTTTTATGAATTAAAAAAACAAACTTACACAACAATTAAAATTATTACATTTCATATAATAATGTGTGTTATATGATATTAGGATAAAAATAATTTGAATAAAAAAATACATTATGTAAACAAATTTTTTGAAAGTAAATCAAATCTCAGGAAAACAAAAACAAGAATTTCTGTCTAAAATATGTATTCTGTACAATCACAGGTCTGAGACCAGAGCATTGATAGAGGGTCTCAGCTTTGGCGTGACTTTTATTCTATTCAATCACAGGTCGGAGACCAGTGCACTCAAATACACTCTTTGCTTTGTCGCGTCTTGCATTCTGTACAATCACAGGCCTGAGACCAGTGCACTGATCTAGACTCTCTGCTTTGGCGCGTCTTGCATTCTGCACAATCACAGGCCTGAGACCAGTGCACTGATCTAGACTCTCTGCTTTGGCGCTTCTTTTCCCTCCTCAGTGCGACAGCGGCTTCGGCGGAAACCGGATTTTTCATCGTCCAATCAGAGTTCAGCTGTTCTTTCTGTTTCCGGTGTCCGTTGGCAGAAGAAACAAGTCCATCTCCAACGGCTTCTGTGAGCGCTGTAACATTCCGGTAGGGTTTATACTCTGTGTTATCGTGTGAGGAAACAGCAGGAGGGCTTTAATGTAGTCTGAGGGTAGAGTTAAAATAATTTATCACTCTTGGGCGGTGTTTTTTGGTTTGGTTTTAACCTGCGAACTTCGCTAACCTACCTAGCAGGCTAAACTAGTTAGCGTGATGTGTTTGTCAGGAAGCTAACAGGCTAGCAGCTAACAGTCAGGGAGATATTAGCGTGTTTGTGTTTTGTCAGCTTTACATTAGAGATTTGGATTGGGTAAATAATGAATAAACTGTTAAAACTCTGAGAAACAGGAGAACATTATTAACCGACTCTTAGATAACACTATAATATTATATAGGTTTAATATCTAGCATGTTTAACAGCGTCGTGTTATTTTTTTCTAATGCTGTCGCTTTACTTTTACTCAGCTTCTGTGTTCCTACAATGTAAAACCTCTCGTTAAAACTTATGATCAGTGATCAGGTCGTCCTATTGCTTTCAGGGGAAAGTAGCTGATAGACCATCGAAAAGTCCCGCTCTGACGTCATGACGTCAGTATGATGCACTCTAATTGAATTGAAAAGTAAACCTGAAAGACTTGGAGCACATTTGGAAAAGAATGAAACAATTCACCACTTTTTATGCATTAATAACTTTTTAAATGAGCGGTTTATGTATTTATACTGTATTATAATTGCAGTAAAGAAAGCAAGCAAACAAACATGGATAAGGAGCCTTCAGGAAATGAACACAATTCAAGGATCCGGTTATGGATGAAATAAATAGGTTTTATTACTTGTTTATCTAGTTGTATTACTGCCACCTTCTGGTCTCATCTTCCTTTCAGTTTAAATCCTGCCTTTTCTAGTCTCATCACCCCTTAAGAAACCAATCAAATACTTTGTCCCCCCTTTTTCCATCTTCTAAAATATTTTTAGATGGGAATACTTTAGGGATGGGAATCACCTCCTCAATACGATATTATCGTGATACCCAGGCGCCGTTTAGATTCAAATAGAATCCCGATCCGATACGTCATTGCCCTCAATTTTGTTAAAAATTGTTCAAAAAGTTTTGATGATTATGTAAATGTAGCCCGTTACTTATACCATTGTTTTCTCACTTAAAACCCAAGCGCAACGTTTAAAGAGTACAAACTAACTTAAAATACAAAAGTTTAACATTTAAGTAGAAATATAAATTAATAAAAAAACATACAAATACAAAAAGTGTCAACTAACCTTAAATTTATACATGGGATGAAAATATGTAATTACAGTGGAACCTTGGATTACGAGCGCAATTTGTTCTGGAAGCGTATTCGTATTCCAAAACACTTGTAAACCAAGTCGGATTTTCCCATAAGAAATAATGAAAACTCAAATTATTCATTCCACAGCCCAAAAAAATAAATACATAAAAATAATTAATACAATATATAAAATAAAACAAATTAACCTGCACTTTACCTTAAAGTAAAAATAAATCCCGACAGGTAAGTGTTTCCGTTTGTGCGCGCAGGCGCGGTGTATTTGTGTGTATGTGTGTGGAATTAGCCCCTTCCCTCGCCTCATCTTGCACAGTAAAACTCCTCCTCCCGCCCCCCACCTCGCTTTTTAACTTTCACAACAAACACACACAACGGAAACACTTTTTTAACGGGGGAAAAAAAGAAATCTCTCTAACGACACTAACGGAATCACTGCTGGAAAGTAAAAAAACAAACAAACAAATGAACCAGCATTTTACCTATGAAAAGAATTGCGACAGAGGAGCGTTTTCTGTGTAAAGCAGAGAGTGTGTGTCTGTATGTGTGTGTGAAGCCGGGAGGGGGGTGTAAAAGCAAGAGTGTGTGTGTGTGTGTGTCGGTGTCAAATTACGACACACTGTGCTGTGTTTTGATAGTCTGTTTGAGACTTTTAACAATGCCATTAGAATGTGTTTCTGTTGCGCCGCTTGGTACAGAATCGTTTATAAATCTGAGGTCAGAGCTAATCAAACTGGTCTGGTTCCCGTAATGATACGGTGTACTCAATGTCTCCTAATTGTCGTTGCTCCTCCCATAAGGGTTGGGGCGGAGCCAACTTTAGGTTTCGTTCTCCCTCATCTTCACAAGCTCTTAAAGCTGATTTTCCAGTCCACCCTCCACATAGAAAAAGAAAGTTAAATGCTTCCTTCCTCAATCTGGGTCATGTCTCGCTCCGCGTCTTGAACTGTTCTTCTACATGTTACCAATCTTACCAATGTTACCTGCTTACATCATTTTTTTTTCTAATAAAGTCTGAAAAGCAACCAGATTTAGGAACAAAATCACCAAAATGGCAGCACTGCTATAACACTGTGAAAGCCGTCAGTGTGGCATGATGATGTAAACCTTGTAATTTTGCTCGGTTGCTTGTTCACAGGTGAATAATGAAGAGGCAGGACACCGAGGATCAGGTGGCGGACAACAGTGGAGAGTCCAGCGCAGAGGGCACGTCGGAGACTCCGGCGACTCCTGAAGGCGCAGAGAGCCCGAAGGACCAGAACACGCTGACGGACAGCTCTCCGGCCGTTAACTCTGAAACCGACGAAGCCTGTAAGAAATTATTATTGTGACGTTTTTAAAATGACGCCAGATCCATAGATTTGATTTCTCTCCTCAGCAGTTTTAATACAGAAAAAAACAATGTGGGATTAACATGACCGGTCCTCTGTCCCGTATGTAATTCTCTTCGCCGCGTGCTCCGTCTGCGGCTGAAGCCGGATCCCGGTCCCGCGACGTGGCCGAGGAGCTCAGCAGACAGCTGGAGGACATCCTCAACACGTACTGTCAGGCAGACGGCAGCGAGGACCCGGCCGTACCCAACGGACGACCCGATGGCGCCGAGGTCAACGGGCTGGCGGACAGAGAGGACGGCAAGTCGGAGGACGCCAGGGTGAACGGCAGCAACGGAGCAGAGAAGGACCAGAAGAAGCTGCAGGACAAAAAGAAGGTTAAAGGCCTGGGTAAGTGGATTATAGGGGACGAATCCAAAATGGCTACGTTTATTAGTTTGGCTGCAAGTTTTATTTTGGATCGAACAGAAATCTGAGGTACACAGAAACCGGACAGTTGAAGATTGAATCTGATGATTTTGAGTCTGTGCTCAGTGAAGCATTAGATTTCTGGAGTGACCTTGTGGTTGTGGTTTTTGAGATTTTCATTTCAGCTCGCTGTGGTTGTACAAAAACACCAGTCTGATCAATGTCTTTTGATCTGTAAAATTATATATAATCTGTTTTTTTTCCTTTTATCTCCGTACAGCAATTATTAAACAGTTTCGCCTCTCCATGTCTGCTTCTCACAGGTAAGGAAATAACACTGCTCATGCAGACGCTGAACACCCTGAGCACCCCAGAAGAAAAACTCGGAGGTCTGTGCAAGAAGTATGCCGAGCTGGTGAGTCTCGCCGTTCCTACGGGCGGTCTTTTTTAACATGCGTGACGTAGAAGTGTTACTTTTATGTGCGATCGTTCTGCAAGCTGCACTCACAGCCTCTTCACGTTTAGCTTCCGTTAATGACACGGACTTGCCCGAATACCCGAGGAGACTCCTCAGATCGATAGATTCTGTACAAAACCTTATACTTGTGCAGACATTCGTGACGGTGTGCTCGTCTTGGCGATGGCGTTTTTAAAAGAATTTTCGGCAGGCAAACGTTCTGGAAATTGCCGTGACATTTAAAGGAGGCTTGTGAGCTAAGACACGTCGTTTATACACGCACGGGTATCCGGAGCGCTCAGCTCGCGGTAAGTGCGCCGTGTGTACATTGTTCGGCGCGCGTGCATCGCTGTCGTAGTGGCACTAACAGCGGTAGCAGACCATGTCATCTTGAGCGACGCACTGTTTGTCCCAGGACCTGGACCTCGTTCGTTCGCGGGTCCGTGTTAGTACGGAGGCGTTTCCCGGGCTGCATGCTTGGCAGGCAAAAGCGCCGCCAGTTTCAGCCGATTGATTTTGTTTATCAGAGGCAGCTCTGGCACACAGAGAACAATAGCAGGAAGCACGACCAGAGACTCACCCTGTCTCTTCTGTTTCACATGGTACGGTTTAACAGAATTTTATATATATTTTTTATTTCAATGATGACGATCATAAATCACTTAATGCTTGACCTGGATTAAACGAGGTGTTGGAAACAAAGCTTTTTCACGTCCTGGTCCGTGCGTCCATGATGAATCGTATCATTTCCACAGATTTAACAGCTGTGCATGCTTTCTGTGAATGCTACCGCATCTCGAAGGCGCTCAGTTAGACCTCTGCATTTAGAAGACATGCATTTAGTCTCCTTAGTTTTGTTTTTTTTCTGTTCTGGCACCTGGGTGGTGGGAGGAACTTCCTCTAGATGTCCGTACTGCTGAGTCACTGGCTATCTTTAAACGACGACTTGTGATCTGTTTCTTCAGTATTTGGGTTAATCTCAAATTCAGATTTTGTCACAAATAACATACACAGTACGATATGCGGTGAAATGCTTATTCCGCTCGTGACCTTAAAAGTAAAAAGAGAGAACAATTTACAACAAGAAATAAATAATGGAATAAAATAGGAATAATTATAGAAGACTTTAGCTATGGAAAACATAGCTATTAAAAAAAAAAAAAAACCTATCTATACAAATACAGTAAAAATAGAGACCTATAATCGGCTAGATTGTAAACTTTGTTCTACAGAAACGGAATGAAATATGAAATAGAGTTTAAGTGGAAATGTCCATCAGTGCGTAGATGTACAATGTCCATAAATGTCCATAGTCTGCGACGCACACAAGTGAAATGGATGTTCAGGGTGAGTGCAGGTGCGCTTGAATGAGCAAATGTACGATGTACATGAATGTCAAGCGTATGTGCAAATGTTCATGTACCTAGTAGCCCAGTGTAAGGATCTATCCGATGAAACTACGAGGAAACTACAAGTCACTCTTGTAAGCCGCTCTGTGTAAGAGCGTCTGCCGAATGCCTACACGTAAATGTCGCATTACCAAGATGGAAATATCCATTATCAGATAGGCAAATCGTGGCCTTTGTATAAGGCGAGGGCTCATACGCGGAAAGGTTCATTTTATTTTGAAAAATAAAATGGGAAAAGGAAACGGTTTAAGGAGGGAGAAAGGAAAAAAGCGGAGGAGAATGGTGAAGGCGTGCGCGTGCGTGTCCGGAGGCTTGCGGAATAGAAGGCGGTGGTTTAATACTTATTCGACTCGTAGTCACATTTCCTAACCCGGCCCGGTTGTCTTGTTCAGCTCGAAGAGCATCGCAACTCCCAGAAGCAGATGCGAGCTCTGCAGAAGAAGCAGGCCCAGCTGATCCAGGAAAAGGACCACCTGAGGAACGAGCACAGCAAGGCCATCCTGGCCCGCAGCAAGCTGGAGAGCCTGTGCCGGGAACTCCAGAGACACAACCGCACGCTGAAGGTACACACCCGCGCACGTTAGGTACGAAACGTTAGTACGTCTCCAGCCTATACGCGATCGCCCTTTATAAAACGTACACAAGGTTTCATTTTGGTATTTTGTTCTCTATCAAAAATAAAACTGTTGCTGCAACCTACATACAGAAGAAGCATTTCATATTCTCTGCTAGAGAGAATACAGACCTGTAGACCAAACCACATCGTGTGACTGTAAAGTGATGATTTCGAATCACGCCGGTCTGTATATGATACACGTAGATGCGAAATTAACCCACTAACTCTAGCTAGCTTTTAAAAAAAAAGAAAAGCTACCTCCAGATGTATTTCTTTTTAAACCAGACCTGTGTATGGTAGACTCCAGCCTGCCAAATGTGTTGATGGCGTTAGCCAAGCAAAACAGCGAAAACAAAAGTTGTTGAGAGCGCAGACAACCGGGTGACTCACTCAGATGTGTTTGAGTACAGAGTTACTGGCAAGACTGTGAATACTAGGAATCAGCTCAAAACCGTCACGTTATTAAACCAACTACAGAGGATCTGAAAAGTCTAAAACCTTTTTCACTAAGAGTCCGTTATTTAAAAAATTCAGCTGCTTCGTGACAATGACCATTGAAATTTAAATTTTATTGAATTATTGTCCAATGATCTGGTCCTAAACTAAAATTTAATTGAATTATTGTCAAGTGACCTGGAATTAAAATAAAATACAATTAAATGGAATTTAATTATTGTCCAGTGATCTGGTCTTAAAATAAAATGAACTGATAAAATGAACCTTGATCGTATGTGTGTATTTAAGCTTAAGAAAAACAGTGAAATTAAAAAACACTGTTGTTGACCAATTAGCAATTAAAGAGAAAAACTTAGATTTCCCCTCTAACTGAAAATGAAAAAAAAAAAAAAAGCATTACAGATTTTTAGCTACAATGTTAATATAAAAGATCAGCAATATCAAAACTATATATATATTTTTATATATGCTACTCTAAGATGATGCAGGAGGCTCGTTTCTGTTACTCCTTTTATTACTGCGAGCAGATATTTCACTTAAATAAAATTATAATATAATAAATATATAATAATCAAATAAATAATGGGTTTATCAAAATAGTAAAGCTTTCCACGCTCGAGTTTTAATCACAAGTGACAGTGTATCCGTAGCAGTAATGTACAAGTACAAGATGAACCTGTAGTCATGAGGTAGAAGTGTTCATTACTTGCGTATCATTTACCGTCTCTTATTAGAAATCGCTTTTGTTGTAGTTTTGTCGAGCTGTAGCCACGCCGGCGTACCGTTAACGGGTCCCGATTTCTTACCCGTACGCCTCGTCCTGGTCCGAACCCCTTTGCGTCCCTCTCGTCCCGGCAGGAGGACGGCGTGCAGCGTGCTCGGCAGGAGGAGGAGAAGAGGAAGGAAGTGACCTCCCACTTTCAATTAACGTTGAACGACATCCAGGCGCAGATGGAGCAGCACAACGAGCGCAACGCCAACTTGCGGCAGGAGAACATGGAGCTGGCGGAGAAGCTCAAGAAGCTCATCGAGCAGTACGAGCTCCGAGAGGAAGTGAGCACAGAATAAAGGGTTAAAGAGTCGGGCTGATATGCATACGATACGATAAGATGTATTTCCAGGCTCTGTGTGACGTTTGTTCTCCGTTTTTCTGACGTTGTTGTATCTATGCAGCACATAGATAAGGTTTTCAAGCACAAAGATCTACAGCAGCAGCTGGTCGACGCAAAGCTCCACCAGGCTCAGGCGCTGCTCAAAGACTCGGAGGACCGCCACCAGAAGGAGAAGGAGTTTGTGAGTCTGTTTAGTTATGAAGAGTTCAAAGACATTTCTCATAACGTAGGCTTAGTTTTATCTTTTTTGTATGAAATCCGCACAAAAACGGAACGCCACGGTTTTGCAAATCTCATCAAGTGATGTTTTATTCACAGCAAAATATAGAAAATATATCAAATGTATAAAATGAGAAACTATAATTCATTTTGAAATCAATGGCAGCAACACATCACAAAACAAAACAAAAAAAAAACTTGGCGCAGAGGCAACAGAAGCGGTTAAAAATCAGAAGAGTCCGCCCGTTTCTTTCTTCCGAGGCTACTCGGGTGCTCGTTCGGTCCCTTGTCATTGCGAGACCCGACTGCTGCAACTCCATTCGTCCTCTGCAGCTGATCCAGAACGCGGCTGCGCGGCTCGTTTTTTTTTTTTTTACCAGTTCTCCCACGCAAGCCCGCTTCTCCAGTCCTGTAGCTGCCCGCATCAGATGATGAAAAATGGCACGGCACCCGATCGTCTCTCGGCCGGTCCCGCCGTCTCTCGGGCATCGAGGAAGACGTGCATCTCGGCTCTTCTTCCCTTCCGGCACCTGGGTGGTGGGACGAACGTCCGTACGGCTGAGTCTCTGGCAATCTTTAAACAACGACCAAAGACGTATCCGTTTCTTCAGTACTAGGATTAATCTCTCCCCTCCACCTTAGTGGTATTTAGTAAGGATCTACCCAACGATGGAAACTCGTAAGTCGTTCCGGATGAGAGCGTCTGCCAAATGCATCAATGTACAAATAATTTCCACTAACAAGAAATGGCTGTAAGAACATTTTCCAATTAAGTTATTTGCCAATGGGTCAGTAACATGATCGGGTATAAAAAGAACATATTAGAGAGTCGGAGTATTTAAAATTAAAAAAAAAAAAAAAAGCCAATCTGTGAATGTGTCAAGCAATTTCTAAGTAATAGTTTTCAGAGATCTACACAGTTCGCCGTGCCGTCCACAAAGGCATGTTAAAGCACCATCGTCCCGCTGTCCTCTCTGGCCGAAGCTCATTTAAAATGTTCAGTGGCAAAGTGGAGAACTGCTGCGCGGCGTCCTCTGGGATAAAGACTAAGAAGACCGATTGTTCTGTTCTGACTCGGCAGTGCTCAGTTGTGGATGCATTAATGCATGCTTGAAAATCTGGAAAGGCACCGACACCGCTGAAAGCTATATTCAGGTTTTAGAGCAGAATCCAGACGGCGTCTTTTTCAGAGAAGGCTTTGCATTTCAGTAGAACAACGCTAAACCAAACAACGCGTCATGAGACAACAGCGCGGCTTCGACGTCACATCAATCGAAAAAATTTGGCGCATCCCGGAGCGGAAAATACGACAAAGAAAACCCCGGGAGCAGTTCGAATCCTACATCAGGCAATAAAGGGACGTCATTCCTCTCTCAAAACTCAACGGTTCCTGGCGTTAACAAACCGTTGTGGAAAGAAGAGGCGATGTTACGCTGTGGTAAACATGGCCCCGTCTCAACATTTTTGTGATGTGCTGCTGCCATCAGTATAAAAGGATTTTTTTTTTTATAGCAGCATGGCTCAGGATTGAGCACAACCTAGAAAATATGCTGTATTATATACAAATAGTCACAGACAAAGAAGTAGCCCACATGTGTTTTTATGTTTTTTTTTTTTTTTTTTGGTCGTTTGTGACCATCAATAATAATAATAATAATAATACGCACATTTTAGTTTTGCATTTTTGTCACATCGTTCCCATATTCCTGCAGCAGTACCATTTAGTCGTTTTAAAAGTAATGGCGACGTTGGTTCTGCGTGACGCATCAGAAAACCCAAGTGGAAAAACCCACATCGGAAAACCCAAGCAGGACTTCCGTCTAAACGTTTTTGTTTTTTGTCTGTCTGTGCCGCGTTGCCGCTCAGATCCGCACCGTTGGAGTTTTAAGGGGTTAATCATCCTGTGTTTTTGCTTTTTAAAGAGGAGTTCACTGTTACCGCGCTACCGCTCATGTAGCTGTTTATTCTGTTGGCGCGAAAGGGAACTGTCCGCTACTAGTTAATCAATCGCAGATGGACAGATTTTTAAAAGGGATCTGAAAGTATACCCGATGTGTGGTGAAACACTGATTTTAAATACAATATAGGTTTATGAGATTTGCAAATCATTCATCCCAAATCAAAGCATCCAATTTTTTTTCTTTTTTTGGGGGGTTGTATTATGTTTATTATTATTGTTATTATTGATATCAATTTGTATTATTATTATTAAATTTCCCGACTGTATGCAGCTGCTGAAAGAAGCCGTCGAGTCGCAGAGGATGTATGAACTTATGAAACAACAAGAAGTTCATCTGAAACAGCAGGTGAGCATCAGACTTGACTCAACCAAAACGTGAAACTAAAAAAAGAAAAAAAGATTCCCTTTTGTGTTTGTAAAGCGTTTACGGTTTATAGCTGTGTATAATCCTGTCTGTCCCCGTTCGGTCCCGCTTCTTCCAGTTATCATTATACACAGAAAAGTTCGAGGAGTTTCAGAACACGCTTTCCAAAAGCAACGAGGTGTTCACGACCTTCAAGCAGGAGATGGAGAAGGTGCGTGTACGATAACAACAGAAACGCGCATTCCCGCAAGCATTAGCTCTAGCCAGGATTTGGCTCACGGTCTGATCTTTGGTCTGTCTTTCAGATGACGAAGAAGATCAAGAAGCTGGAGAAGGAGACGACCATGTACAGGTCCCGATGGGAGAGCAGTAATAAAGCCCTGCTGGAGATGGCGGAGGAGGTGTTGGATTTAATTACGGCTTCCTTCTGCACGCTCTTCCATTTCGCTTTCAATCTGACGCTGCATTCATTTAACTTTTGTTTTGTTTTGTTTTTTACTTTTGCAGAAAACCCTTCGAGATAAGGAGCTCGAGAGCCTGCAGGTGAAGGTGCAGCGGTTGGAGAAGCTGTGCCGCGCGCTGCAGATCGAACGCAACGAGCTGAGCAAGAAGGTCCAGGACCTCAGCAACCCCGCGGACGTCCAGGGCCCGGAGACGGAGACGTCCGGATCCCCACAGACCACGGACTCGGCCGAGGGTAGCCCCGCCCACACGGCCGATCCGGAACCAGAGACTCCGCCCGCCGCCCACGCCCAGGAGCGTGGCCGCGACCCGGCGGCCGAGCCGCGGGCCTGCTGAAAGGTGACGGCGCCGTCGCTGGGATCGGACCACTCGCAATCTCCCCAGCAGCTCTCCGGCTCCGAGCCGTCTCGGACGTTTTTGGGGCTCTCCAATCTGTCAGGGAAGATTGTGCCTTTGAGATGCTGTGTTTTTACCCCTCTATTCCTTATTATTATTATTATTATTATTATTATTATTATTCTCTTTGTTTTCCCCCTCTCCGTTACTCTTGAATCTTTCCTGTTTGTGAGAAATCCCCGGCTAAGAGGCACTGAGCACCGCTGCTGCTTTGGAACACTAACCCCGGAGTGCTCTTACCCTTTTCACGGTTATATCCGAGTCGTGTCCGCTCAAACCCGAATAAAAAACAAAGAACTTAGACAGATGGCAAACTGTAAACCCGGCAGAACCGCTCGAGCTCGCTATATATTCTTGCTTACGGAATTAACAGGAAGTGTAGTGCAGAGAAACGATCATCGTCGTCATCGGGCTCGTCTGTTTTTTTTTTTTCTTCTTTTTAATTTATAGACACGTTTTTAAGGGTCTGCACACATCGGCCAGTGTTCTTGTATGTATGTAAAAGATCATATAATCAAAAAATATATATCTATGTATTTTTTTTATCACAAGATGCTACTACTCGATGTCCGCTTTGGAAGGAGCGCTCGGTGACGGTCGTTCGGTGCGTTCTTCGGGAAGCGGATTCCCATTTCGGATTTGAAACGTCAAAAAATAGTGGGAAAAAGAAACGAACATCTCGTGCACCGTGTTCAGCTTTATTTGAGCTTGATTTTTTCCTCATGACTATAATGAGTGTATACATATACACACACACACATACTTTCCAAACCCTGTGCACTGTTTTGTTTTTTAAAAAGTTTCAGTTTTTCACGCCACAGATATTTGCGTTCAAATAGAATAGAATAAAAATAAATAAATAAATAAGTCATTATATACTAGAGGTGAGGGAAAAGTCGTTTCAGCGATTCTATCGTGTGACCAATCGCGTATCGCTACGTTGACTCCAAAATCGGAGGTGGTGAAATGTTGCAGTTCCGCTATGATCCTCCAGGTGGTGCTGTAAACTATTCAAATATTGGATTGGCAGGCAGCGCAGCGTCCTGTGCGGTCGGAGTGAAATGATTTGTTCAAAATAGTTTCAATATTTAAAGAAAAAAAATTACGTATTAAATCTGGATTACTGATCAAGGAGTTTACTACGCTATTCTTCTCTCTCTCGTTTTTTCTCCCTACGTTTCCTCACAGCAGACGTTCCACACTTATCTTCTGTTGTCGCTCTCGCACTCTACTGTACGTCTCTCAGTAAGGTCGTATAATGTACACTTGGCGGAATTCTTAATTTTGATTAGTTAATTTTACAACCCAGATCCAGTTTGCTGCGTGACCAGTCTAAATAACGAGATTCTAAATCGGTCAAACTCTATGCAATCCCGGCGCCGTTCATCCTCTCCGTCTGTTAAACCGAGCGTTGAGACGCCAACTAAGGAACGTACGTTCTTCTCTAACGTGACACGACGACAGCCGTCCATTTCCGTTCGGAATCATGAATCCGATTGTTTTGTTAATCCGAACAGCTCGAGGTCGCGCGCGCGCGAGTCGAGCATCGGCCGCACCGGATCATCGTTGTTCGTCTACATTCCATCTTTTACACGATAACAGCACGGTGCCGCGTTCCACCGGCTCCCGACCGCCGTTATTGAAGGTACCAAAGATCTTATGTTGGGTTTGTTGTCATTTTGTTTATTGTTTTTTTTGTTGTTGTTTTTTCACACCCTGTTAACATGGTTTAAAAATTAAAGATTACAGAGATTTAATCCTCAAGTCTGAAATTTGTTCTTTTGTTGTTTTTGTTTCAAAATTAGCCAAACTGAAATGTCACTTTGATCGCGGAGAGTTGTATCGCTCTACACCACAGTGATGTCGAGTTCTCCGGCATGTTTGGACATAAGGTGTTGAAGGAGACACGAAGAGAGACTTTTTTTTTTTTCTTTCCAATGAGGGTGTCAGAAATAAAAAAAAAACGACATTCTGGCTGTAGATTTCATCTGAATTAACTCGGAAAAGACGAATCCATCTTTTTTCGACACGATCTCCTTGCTTTTCAATACACGTTGTCCATCCGTCAACAAGCTTTCATATTCCCTCATTAAAGAATGTTTAAATGCTCGCTGAGCTGCGAGCTACGAATGCATCACTGTCTTCATTTTTTCAGCAGAAGTGAATCTTTGTGCTCGCTGTATCGAGCACTGTCGATCGTTGAACCTTTTTTCCTGATGACGTTCCAGTACCGGCCCATGAGAATTTCGGAGAACTGTAAGCATCGATGAATTTGGTCAACTATTTAACTTTTTCTCGGTGGGTGACTGAGGATGTTTCCGTTCCCACCAGTAACGATTCTCTTTAAGAAACTTTCACCTTCGTTAGAGTGGCAATTTTGTTTGCAGGTATCCAAACACTTCTGTTTATGGTCTTTTGTGAGTTGTTTCGGCACTGGGTACACTCTCGGACCGCAAAAAAAAAAAAAAAAAATCTAGGTATATATATATATATATACACACACCACACACTGCTCTTTTTTTTTTCTTTTCCTTTTGTACAAATCACAAGTGGGGTGTCCATTGTTGCTCACACCGTAGTTACAAATGAACTGAAGTAACACATTCACACCAGCACAGCTTTGACTGGGGAGACGGTAGTAATTCTAATACGGTATCCTTAGAAAGGATTTAGATCTAGTCTTGTTTATGGAAACCCAGCAAGCACAGGGAGAACACAGACCCAATGTGGAAATCGATTTATATTATAGCATATAAAATTATTTCCTTATTTCTGTTGTTTTTCTGTGAGACTAATAAAAAAAATTATAATAATAAATAAAAAAAACAGCCGGAACGGTCGAATCGGAACGCTTGTTCCCTTCAAGTCAGTATTTAAAAAGAACAGGAAGTGAGAGACTCTCTTTTCCGTTTTAACCCGGCGCTTAACAGCACGCGCATGGAGTACTGATATACATCTCTACAACGTCACCAGGCTGATTAAAAGAGTCTTTATCACGGAGATACAAGTCGCTATTCCTGAAGATGGTGAGTGTACGGATTTGTGTTCCAGTCAGCAAAAGTGAATATTTACGAATGAAACGTAGGCGTTTGTGATCGTTTATGTGCTGCGAACAACTGGGCCTGAACAGCTCGCGCGGTAACTAGGGCCGTATGTCACACGACTCGTTGCGTCCTACGTACGCGGACTACCTGGGGGATACAGAGGAGGTTTTAGTATGCTGTGTAGTGCACTATGTAGTCTAGCCCCGAGCCGTTTGAGACACAGCCTTGTTCTTCGGCTAATATCCGCTTATCGCTAGCGAGCTTTACCGTGTTTCACACACCGACACGGTCGGTTTTCTTCTTTAGCAGTGAGCTAATTTAAATAATTTTTCTTCAATTTAACGTTTATGTGTGGAATAAATATTTCTGCTTGGGGCAATATTGTGTTTTTTTTTTGTTGTTGCTAGCTAGCTCGGGCTAAGCTAGTCTTTCACGTCGCCATAACAACAGACTTCGAGAAAGACGTTTAAATCTCGTGTAGTCTAACGTTATTTCACTTAACGTTAAACACCATGTTTTATTGATTTCAATATATAGAGTCAGGATAAAGTCTTCGTTTTGTGTCCTTCATATATACAGAGTCCTACAGTACTGTGCAAAAGTCCTGCCTCGTTTCTTCATGTTTTGCTTCCAAAGAGTCAGAATTTCTCGTATTTTTAATCTTGAGGAATAGTTTCTCCACGTTGCTAAGGTACGAGAAGAATAAGTCTTTATCAGGCACGTAGATGTAAGAAAATATCGAACAACCAGGTGGTGTGATGCTACTGGATGTGAACTATATTTAAGCAGTATACACGAGGGTGAGTTTGTTTTCTGGTGCTGAATATTAGAATGAATAATCCATTAGTTTGTTTATTTACCCAGAGCTACACCAACTAACCAAGTGCCCAGATGTGTGGGTCTGGTGACCCAGAGTTATATAAATCAGATTTCATGTCGTACACAGTATGATGATCTAAAGGTGGAATAAAATAGACTGCAATGAAAGGAATATAAATAAAATGAGGATAGAAATTTATATTATATGTAATCTGGCTTTTCCCAACTGGTTTGGCTGAGACATCAGCATAACAGTGAAAACAAATACCAATACCATGCTTAGGAATCATGTTGCCCAGAGGATGCACGTGAAGAGTGGGGGGAAAAGCAGTGGGCCTAAAACTGAACCCTGTGGAACACCAAACTCGACTTGAGAACAGGCAGCATAATCACTATTTAAATCTACAAACCGATAAGGATCGGTCAAATAGGATGGTGTAAGGCTACTGTGACGCAGAGTTTTTTTTGTTAAACGTCCCAGTGCTGTTATACTCCATCACCGCCTCATGATGGTTCCAACCGAGTGATCTGATTGCACGAACTGTCGTATCGTTTTTTACCACAGAAGGCAAAAAGAAAAGTAGAGCTGTTTGTATGCCACTTTTTTTTATGTGAAAAGACTTGTAGTGTGTTAATAGTGTTTTTGTTTGTTTTTCGCGCAGAAACCCATCCTTTTGCAGGGCCATGAGAGGTCCATTACTCAGATCAAATACAACCGAGAGGGTGACCTGCTCTTCTCTGTGGCCAAGGACCAGGTACGTGGAGTAAAGTTAGACTTGGAACAGAAGAAAAATACAAAGGATACAGAATGTGGTGCATATAATTTATAAAACTTTAATTTTGTTCTAGGAGTATTGAGTGGAGGAATGTTGTTTAACCAAAAAAAATTTTTTTTTCTTCTTCTCCCTCCTCGCTCAGTTTGTCAACGTGTGGTACTCTGTCAACGGAGAGAGACTCGGCACTTACAACGGTCACACCGGAGCCGTGTGGTGCGTCGACGTCGACTGTATCCTTCGCTGTCGCTTACTACTTTTGAACATGTAATTCTGTACAAGTTGACAAAGTATTTAGATACGGAATGAGCGCATGCGTTTACACGTCACTGTATTTTTGTAAGTTCGCCTTAATAACCTGCGAAGGGGACACGAAGCACGTGTTGACCGGATCGGCCGATAACAGCTGCAGACTCTGGGACTGTGAGACGGGTTCGTGACTTTCTCTTATGGCGCTATACACACACGTTCATTACGAATTAATTTTCATTTCCGAACCACGGGGAGTGAAAATGTTCAATTCAAAAGAACTACGAACGGGGTAGGGAACGAGCGAACCGGAGGTCTTCACTCCGCCGGCAAAGGGAATGAAAAAATTCCCATAAGTCATTGCATCTCGCTGGAGCATGAAAAAAATGGTTTTATATATTTATCGATATTATCGATGAAGACATCAGATTAAAAGGATACGAAGAATTACATTTTAATTTAATCCAGAAATCCATAGTATTATATAGACTAGTAATGTGTCCGTGCATCTTTAATCGATTATCAATCAGTAATTGATTTGCAAGTCATAGACGTTTCAATAGAACGTTTTATAATTGTCCGTTTTTATTTCGATAAATATTTATGCAGCACGTAGCGCTCCTGTAAGCATTTTTTCATTTTGTGTCCAAGTGTCGTGACTGTTGTTTAGTAACTGTACTGCCAGGAAAAAAAGGTTTAAAAGGCTGTAGCAGTGCGGGACACGAATCCGTCTAGTAATGATGCGGTCTTGTTTCTTCCGTTCAGGTAAGCAGCTCGCCGTGCTCGATACCAACTCGGCAGTGAGGACGTGCGGCTTCGACTTCAGCGGGAACATCATCATGTTCTCGACGGACAAGCAGATGGGCTACCAGTGCTACCTGAACTTCTTCGATCTGCGCGACCCCCAACAGATCGGTAAGCGTCACCAGGAGCAGATACGAAGCCACAGTAGAGTCAATTTTGTCGGCCGTTTTCAATCTTGGGATAAATGTCCCTGTTGGTCTTGATCGCATTTCGTCGATCTCGTCCTGTTTTTGTTTAGTCTCGTTTTAGTCAGAGGAACCCTTAAGTATTTTAGTTTAGTTTTAGTCACTGAAAACATCACATTTTAGCAGTCGCATTATTGTTAATCGTCTAGTCAAAACCGCATGTAAGGTATTTTTATCTGATGTTTTCAGCTAATTATATTTATTTTTAACCATCATGACAACTGCTGCATGTCCATATTTTTTTAAACCACACAATAGGAGCAGTACAGACAATACAGTGTTTTCCATATGAATTTACTTGGATTGATGTAGGGATTCTGTAGCTCCTATCATTTGCTACCCTATTAGCTTAATGTGTCTGGCAACAGTTGAACTATAAAATAAAATGCATGACAACATGATTATAGTTCACATGTGGTAAAACTGGGCGATTATTATGGTATGCCTTGATGCGCATCTTCAGATTTGTGGTATTTTTCCCAGCATCTGTGCGCCCGCACTGTTTTCCCCCTCCGATATTACTATTACATTTATTTTTTTAAAACCACATTTTTTTCGCCGGCGATATCGAATCCGTCGCGTTTGATCGATCGAACAGGTGAACGGTGACGATCTGATACGGATGCTTCGGTGGTCCCTCTTTTTCGACACTCATTTTCAGCCGATACCGGATGTCTAATTCCGTCAAGAGATCCGATATGTCGCTCTACAAATCTTTGACTGCGGTTTCTTCTTCTCCGCCTCTCAGAGGACAACCAGTCGTACCTGTCCGTGCCGTGCAGCGAGTCGAAGATCACGAGTGCGGTGTGGGGGCCGCTGGGAGAGTTCGTCATCGCCGGACACGAAAACGGAGAAATCAACCAGTTCAGCGCCAAGGTTACTGTCCACACTCGACTTCCACACGATTTTGTTTAGTTGTGTGTAGATATCGGGACTCTGAGTGTTTTATGACCATGTATAATGATGTGACTGTGTGTGTGTGTGTGTGTGTGTAGTCTGGCGATATCCTGACTACAGTAAAGGAGCACACGAAGCAAATCAACGACATCCAGTCGTCCGTAGACCTCACGATGGTCATCACAGCCTCTAAAGACTGCGCCGCCAAGGTTTGTGTATATCTGTTAGAGACGAGACGCACTCCAATACTGCTGCAGCGTCACGCTCGTGCCTCATTTCAGTTGCTGTGACCTATTTTCCCCAAATGATTTTAGAAGCCGTTATTTCGTCCTCGGGGTGCGAGCAGTAATGCAGACTGTACCCGAACGCAAAGGGTTTAAAAATAATTTTACAAAAAGTAAAAATGCAGTAAGTTTAAAGAACAAAGATGTTCAGCTTGGATTTTGACGTATACGGGAAACGAAAGACGACAATTTTTAAAATCAAGATAAATTGATGTGCTGCATACCAGCCAGAGGTTTTTGTTTTGTGATATTTATATAATTATTTATTTATTATTGGTTATGTGTAGAAATAAGCATGGCTTGGCAGCATTTACATGAAACGGAATATTTATCAAGTTTAATGAATGTAAAGTGCATAAAAATCTTTAGCCCCCGTAAGAACGCTACTCTAATTAAAAAGACGCTTTACACGTCTCTGTTCTTCCCGGAATCTTTGATTGTCCATTTTTTCCAACTCCGCCATGCTTCCTGTATACGCCCTGGTCACATGACTAACCTTGGCTTTTGGAAATTCTTTACATGTTAAAAAGAAGTTCCAGGGTTTCTGAATTGAAGAGATCTGTCAGGTTATACAAATTTTGCTTTATAAAAATCATTTTTGTCTTAGGTTTGCACCAAATAATTATTTAAAAATAGAAAATGTATCTTTTCATCTGAAGTTTTTAGCTAATTTTATTTATTCTTCATTTTTGATCATTTTAATAATCTTTGAGTGTACAGAGCTGTAATAGCGAGCATGGTTGCGAATCCTGAGCACTGAGACAGGTGATTGTGTGAATGTTTTGCCGAAAAAAAGAAATGCTAGTCTGTGATAAGTTTCACAGTCACGTTAGTGCGTAGAGGTCTTGAGACTCGCAGTAATTGTTTTTCTTATTTTCCCAACCTTGCCAAGATTTTTATGCACAACCATTCATTATAGTAGAGTATCAATCTAAATCTCAGTAATACTACAAGGTGTGAGCGCGTTCTTAATCCCCTCGAGCTGACCTTCTGCTTCTCGACCCTGCGCAGCTGTTTGACTCGTCCTCGCTGGAGCACATCAAAACCTTCAAGACCGAGCGACCGGTGAACTCGGCCGCCATCTCGCCCATCATGGACCACGTAAGTCTGCCTGGGAAAATCACTAATTAATGTCTGAAAAATGACCTCTGTCGATCGGGAGTCTTGATTTTAGTCTGAAGAGGACGACTGAAATCTCTATGAATCGCACTTTGTGTAGCGTTCAGAACAGATAATTTAATACGGGCAGCACACGCGTGTCTCGTATCCCGCTCATCGTATCAAGAATCTCTTCCTGACTGTTGTGTGCAGGTGGTCATGGGAGGAGGTCAGGAAGCCATGGAGGTTACAACCACCTCCACTAGGATTGGGAAATTTGAAGCCAGGTTTGTGTGCGCACACACACACACACACACACACACACACACACACACACACACACACACAAAATGAATGGAAGGAAGTCAGTAAAATAGTAAGTAATGAATGGAGAAGTTCAAGGAAAGTTGCACAAGCGACAGACATCCACACTCATCTGTCCCTGACACTCTTTAAAACCTTCATTTCGAGGTGTCGAATCATCCTCCCTATAGTCCCGATCTCGCTCCATCGGACTTTCACCCGTTTGGTCCCCTGAAAGCGGCCCTACGAGGAGCGAAGACGGCGGCGCGTGCGCGGCCTCTCGGCGAGGGAATACGAAAGCTTGTCGATAGACAAAGTGGATCGAAAAGCAAGGAGATATTTAAATTACATTTTAGAAAAGACGGATCCATAGTTTTTCAATCAAGTTCAACATCCATAGCTGTAGATGGATTCGGCCTCAACCTCGTAGTATTTTATTACAGTATACTTTCCTTGCGTGAGAAGAATTTACTATATGCGTTGTCCTTCTCCTTTACAGGTTTTTCCACGCAGCCTACGAAGAGGAGTTCGGAAGAGTGAAGGGTCACTTCGGCCCCATCAACTGCGTGGCGTTCCACCCGGACGGCAAAAGGTGGTTTTATTTCTCCCTTAAAGACTAAGTTGCTTTTTGCAGATTCTCAAACACTGCTGTCTGAGGAGTTAATTATTTTTTTAAATACTGTATTTTGATGTAACCTGTTTTAATTGTAACACCACTTCTGCTGGTGGTGTTGTAAAAGTTGCACAAGTTCTCGTGTGAATCGTCTGTAGTTTCACTTAAATTTTGGGGGGGAAAAAACATTTTGTGTGGTTGCAGAAATGATCACGAGTGTGCTGTGGTGAAGCTGCAAAAAAGATCTCAGGCCATGTAAATTAATGTGGATATAAAATTGAGGATGAAGCCTTTCCTCAAAAAAGATTAACAATAGGACCCACCTGCCACTAATTATGTTTAAGCGACTTTTTTGTTTGTGTGCGCTTTTCGCAGTTATAGCAGCGGTGGAGAGGACGGCTACGTAAGAATTCACTACTTCGATCCTCAGTACTTCGACTTTGAGCTCGAGGCCTAAAGTGCAACATCATTCCCGTTTCGACATCGGCGTGTCACCCGGCATCACAGCCAGTTTTTCTTTTTGTACACGCGGGTTTTAAAGACCGCACCGGTGATGGCTGTAATGTTCCAGATTATTTAATAAATCAGTTTGAAGTACAAAATGGGATTCTGTCTTATACATACTCGAACC
Organism: Clarias macrocephalus; assembly: GCA_011419295.1. Taxonomy (NCBI): domain Eukaryota; kingdom Metazoa; phylum Chordata; class Actinopteri; order Siluriformes; family Clariidae; genus Clarias; species Clarias macrocephalus. The sequence goes on from JAAGKR010004089.1 coordinate 61,554, forward strand.
AGACCAGGATGTCATCAAATTAAGAAATTGTATATTCCCAAAGCTTGATTTAGGTCACTTCTGTTTCAGCATTACTTTGCCAGTAAAGTCAGCTCTTAGAAGATTCACTTCTAAACCTAGGACCTGATTAACTTTGATGTAAGAGTCTCATGGCAAGCTTTGTTTTTTAACATGCAGTCAATGAATGCTTTTAACATGAGGTGAGATCAGGTTCTCTTTATTTTTTTTACTTTTACCAAAAAAAAAAAGCATATTATATGGACAATAAAAAAAAACAACTGTGGAACTCCTAAAAATGGCTATTGCTGGCCACAGGAGCCATAAACAGACACATCATTAAAACAAATGAGTTTCTCTCTTAAAAATGAGGTAAAGGACACTGGGCCAGGGAGCAGCATCCAGGAAAAAAAAGACAACCTAATACAGGAAACGTGTGTTGAATACATATTCAAGGCCATGATTCCAAATAACTTAGAGGTGAAGCTGCTTGGATGGAGCAGAGCTAATGACCATCACTACCACTTCTGGTCCTGTCTGAGGTGCTACTATAAATGTTACCTTAAAAAATGCAGATAGCTTTAAAAAAAAAAGTGAGTGGGGGAAATAAGGAAAGGATGCATCTTACATACAATTCAACACATGTGTAATGCAAAACAAACAAAAATATCTTTATACCACCCATTAAGAATACAAATAGTAAAAGGAGTCTTAGAAAATAATTTACAGTGTTTAGCCAGAAGGCTAACATCATGTGTGTGAACTCAAGCAGCTGTTTGGACTCAGGTCGTTTTCAGCTCTTCTTTTGGCCTTCAGAAACAGAAAAGGATTATTAGCACCCAAGACCCCATAAAGAACTTTTTGTGTAAGAAATGTAGGTGGGGGGGGGGGGATAAAAAACAAAGATCACTTAAAGTCAGCTGACAACCTGAACACAACAGGGTTTATGTACATCTATGGAGTTTTTCTTGCCTGATGGAACAAATTGTGGCCTGAGGAATCATTTTCACATCATGTGCTACAAAGTTCAAGGTGAGTAAATGAAATCTTAGCACATATAGTATGAGCAGTCAAAATACAACTGAGAGGGTGGCCTGCTCCATTAACTTTTACAGCACTGTGATGTTTATCCTAATTCTTGAATGAATTGAAGAATCACCCACGTGCTTCAATAGAGTAATGTACATTGAACCAGACTGAAATAAAACTCACCCTTTTGTATCCATTTTTTCCTCTGCAGCTTTGTCTTCCTCCTTGACATCTGCATGAGCACAAAACAGAGAAGTGCCCCCAAAAAAATTTTTAAAACAAAATTTGCCTTTTTCTCCTCCCCTTTAGTTTAAAAACTGCCTGCCTGCCTGCCTGCCGTCAGAGATGCATGGTCAGCATCACTAAATAACTACATTTACAACCTTCCTTTAATATCAAGAAGTACAATGAGGACTTTACTTCTATATTTGGGAACACCCCCCCTTGTGGGGTTCATGAGTATCAGCACCATAATGCTGGTGACATGTTGCCTATACCCATGCAATCACCTTTCTTCTCCTCTCCATCTTTCTCTTCCTCCGTCTTCACCCTCTTGGTCTTCTTGTAATTGGCTGCGTTCCTGCGGCCGCCTTGTCCTTCGTCCTCTGAGTCCGAGAACTCCTCGTCGCAGGCTATCCGCTTATCGTGGGCACGGACTGTCGAAGAAACGCGCGAATAGATTTAACGGACAGACGAGATTGTTTGAAAACAGTAATAATTATTTCTCAGATCTACGTTAAAAATATCGACCGCTGAGGACACTTTTGCACACTACTTTAGCGTCACATTAAACCAATAGTCTACAGACTGGGGATGCGTTTGTCCGGGTCGTCCTCCTCGTCTCCGCTGTCCTCCTGTACTGCGTCCTCTGGGATCGCCTGCATCTGCACCCCTGGAGCGTGAGGCAGCATGCGCAGGTTTTCAAACAGACGCTGCCTAAACACACACACCAGATCAGATGGATAACCACAGAGCAAATGTGAAGGCAAAAAACCAAACACCTGAGACGAGAAGGGGGGGGGGGGGGACACAAAAACAATGAGGAATGAACAGTCTCTTGCTCACTTGATTTTTTCTAGGTAGTCATTCGTGTTCTGGTTGGTCATGTTGGAGGGACTGATGTGGAGCTTGAAGTCAGGCCCGAAATACTCAAAGTAGTCGTTGTATGGAAGCTCTGCAAGCATGAGAGGAGAGTCAGCACACTAGAACACAACCGTATATGAAATAAAATAAATTACAATTAGACTCTACCATTCAAACCGAGTCCTTTACTGATGCTGGAAAACAGCTATTTTAAAATGTCAGAACGTTACTCACGCAGACAAGCCGGAAAAAGGATCGAGGTTTTATTACTTTATTCTTTACTTCCACCAAAAAGACATGGGTCAGAGGTCAAGCTTATGTTAAAAACACTAAAATATCAGATGCCTGCGCAGCACGAAACACACGACGGTAACCGCATACGCCGATGAACTTCAGTACGGGCCGGTTGTCTCGGAAGATAGGGACGGCTACCGGCGAGAGGGGATGACGCTACCGGCGATTGAATAATAACTGTAAATTTCTATACGAGTCAGAATCCACCAAGATAAAACAATTTCTTGCTGTGTTGTTACTTTAAAGAGTCACAATTAAACAGTTAGCAATATTCAAAAGATCGGGACAACAGTCACAAAACAACTTCCACAGAACAGCTCGCACTCTGCACCCAACGTGACACAGAAAAGTTCCCAAAACAATAGTGTCTACATCTTTTACCATGACCAATCAATTCACAATAGTAAACTTCTAAAAATATTGCATTCAACAACTCAAAGTTGCAAAACAAACTGTAGGTCGATATTCAATTTGACTCGACACGCAGAACGTGAATATACATCTCTTATTGTATTGTTGAACGATACTAGTTGAAAACTATAAATTAGCTCATCTGGGCGAAGTTCGCGAATCAAATGATTCAGTTCAAAGAGTCGACACCCAATCGAACCAGAAAAGGAGTTGTCCCTCCGCTCCAGAAGCAAAAAATGGAAAAACTATCAAGTTCGAGGTATCAAAAAAAAAAAAAAAAAGGGTCTTGAAACCAAATCAACAAAACTGGAAATTTCCTACCAGTCGGCGGTCTTACAGCACATTTCAAAAGGTCCGTATGCGATCGCATACGATTTCTCGCCGCGGGATTACATCACAAAGTGTAAACGCAATTTTGAAAGTTTCACCTTCCAAGCATACTCGGTCACATTTCTCTCTAAAACAAAAAAGTGTCTTTTTTCACACGTTATGTAAGTATTTTAATGTTTAACTATTTTTAAAGTTCACGAAAATATAAATTGTACTATTAAAATCAGCGACGTCATTACTGACCAAATCAACCATGATCGAATACGACGGCTCATACGATCCACTGAGGTGCGTACAGCCACTACCACGCAATAAACATGTGAGCGCTCTACGCTAATTGTTAGGGGGTCGTGTGCTTTAGCGGTTTTATTATCCTTCTACCATCGACTTGTAAATCTGTTAGTTTTTGTTTAGTGATTCATTTCCTACATCGATACCGATGATCTACTGGAACTAGGTAATTATAGAACAGTTGTTATTTTAAAAAGACACAGAGGTCAGCCTTTCAAGTGCATTTGCAAAAACCCATCAAGCACCGTGATGGAAATCTGTAATGATGAAAACGACATTGACCTCACCGTTAGGAATGGTGCTGTCCAAGGCGACGGCCGTCTCAAAGGTCCAGCAGCGGGCCACGTTCCTGATGGTGTAGCCTCCTCCACCCAACATGAGTAAGGGCAGGTTAAAACTCTTAATGTACTCGACACACTTGGCATGACCTGAAGAGCGCACGCACACACTCACCCCGTTAACACGCTAAACCATACACGGGAGTCTTTTTATTGATACACAGATTTAAAACATGATACAAACAAACAAAACAAAATGGTTCGAAGCGTGACCTTTGATGGTGAGGTTGAAGCAGCCAAGCCTGTCCCCAGACAGAGAGTCAGCACCACACTGAAGCACTACGGCGCTCGGCTGGTACATCTCCATCACTTTGGCCATGATCTGAACGCGACAAACATCACGGATTATACGAGCAGGGTCTGAAGCGGGAGAGCGATTTTTACGCGGAGCATTTTTTTTTCTAAAACGACTTACAGGTTTGAATATGGCTTCGTAAGACTCGTCGTCGATCCCGTCCCTGAGTGGGTAGTTCACGGCGTAGTACTTGCCCTTTCCGGCACCGATGTCCTGCGAGAAACTGAACGTCAGCCTCAGA